>JAQPPZ010009432.1:0-217637 GCA_028583015.1 Wollemia nobilis | reverse complement strand
TCTACAATACATCCTAATATTTAAATATTTTGAGAAAGCATTCAAAAATAAACGAAACTTGCAAAAAGTTGTTAGATATTTGTCTGCTGAGTAAAACCGAGAGAATCCTCAAAGAGCGCTTCAGAAGTAGAAGAACCTGCAAAACTTTGAGCTAAAAATGAGAAGTGAAATATGCATAAAAGTAATATTATCTTAGAAACTCGAAATATGTGTAAAATTTTTGAAAGGATAAAATATATATACCCTTCAATGAAAGAGCATCGTTGAGCAAGACAGGAGTGCGTCAGATCTTATTTGAGTGCGAACGAGAGTTAAGAGGATGAAGCCAAGTAGAGAGGCATCTCCAATGACTAGAAAATCTTATTCTATATCGAAGGAGGCCAACGGTCTATGAGAGAGCACCGAAGCCTAGAGGCCCAAAAAAAGGACCAATCTCCAGTTCGATCGGGAGTCCCCATACCACAAATTCTCAATGATTAGAACGACGTCAAGGAGAGGTAGTTCTCTCAATGTCTAGAAAAGTGATCATTGAGAGGATATTGAACATAGAGTAAAAGTGAGGTTTAATTAAAAAACTCACTAATAAATATAAACTCTACTAAATATCTAAAAAAACTTGAGTTATTTTGTTTCCTTTAAAAGTGGAAAATAATAACTAGAAGTTTAGAATATGATTTCCAACAAGAATGCATCGAGAGGAAAAAAATAAAGAAAAAATGCTATTTTCCTTAGATTTGAAGGGCGAGAGAAATGCCTACACACAGGGTAAACTGTGTTTAAATAAAGGAAATAGCTATTTTTCTTAAAATTTTCCTCAAGAATTCAAAAGTATTCAACCTTAAAAAAATATGCTGAAAAAGAGAAAAAAAATTACAATGGATAAAAGGAGACTTAAAGAAAACTTTTGAAGTTTAGATAGTAAAAAAAAATATCCAAAGTAAAGAATCATATCCTAGAACCTTCAAGAGAGAATACTAGCAAAATCTATCCTACTCTGGTACCATGTTAGAATTTCACAATAATAGATATGCAAAGTATTACATAAAATATGAAGAGAAGAGTGGAACTGATTGATTTATCTCTAATATAAACTCTGTATAAATAGTAGAGTTGATTATTGAGAGCCGTTAGATTACAACTCATAAAACCTGATGAAGACACAACTTAGAGTTATCCTGACACATGGAGGAGTGGAAACTCAAGTGTGTATCCTAGTGAACTTAAGAGAATATTCACTTATTCTAATAGTTGCAAAGGTGGAAATTTGGAAAAATACAAATATGGAACAGATACTTGCTAATGAGAGTGAAGGAATATGGATTCTTTGGAATCCTCAAACTATCCAAGAAAATAGATTATCAGTACCATCAAATAGGTGTCTCTCTTTGTCTATTATTTGCATTAATTTTGATTTTAAATTTGTGTTATCAAATATATATGCTCCCAATGCTATGGTTGAAAGAAGGAAAATTTGGGAAGAAATTAAAAAATATAGGAAATATTTTGTGCAAGATCCATGGTTGATTGCAAGAGACTTCAATACTTCTCTTTTGTTATCTAAGAAAATGAGGGGTAAGGAGAATTTAACTAGAAGTATGAAGGACTTTAAGGATTTTATTGACTCTTTTGGTCTTATTGATTTATAACTAAAGGATAGTAAATATACTTGGTCTAGTATAAAAGTAGGGTAGAATTTTATTCAATGTAGACTAGATAGGATGATGGTTATAGGATATTGGTTAAATCAGTATCAAGAGTATATATTGTGTTCACTTCATAGAATTGCATCGAATCATACTCCACTTTTGTTCAAGCAAAACCACAGGTTAAAAAATGTAGTCCTTTCAGGTTTGAATATATGTGGTTAACTCATCTAGATTTTCTCTCAAAACTATAACAATGGTGGGAGATGAAAGTGGAGGGTTCAAGTATGTTTAGAGTGAAAAATAAGTTACAATATGTTAAGAGAATGTTGAAGCAATGGAATAAGAAAGTTTTCCAAAAGGTGACCATTAGAAAAAATAAATTGAAAGAGGAATTGGAGCACATTGAAGGGGAAATCTTGAAGAAATGAAGAAATTAACAGGAAATAAAAGGAAACTCTTGTTGATTATAATAATACTTTTGCAGAAGAGGAGGTACATTGGGAATGAAAATCAATAATTTCATGGCTCAAAGGGGGGGTTAAGAATACAAAGTTCTTTAATTTGACTACATTTAAAAGAAAGAGATCTAAAAAAATTGTTGAAAAAATGAAAGTTGATGGACATATCACTAAGTACACGGAAGAAATTGAGGAGGAAGGAGTGAGATTCTATCAAAAAAAAATGACCAATGATGAGGAGGATAATGAATTGGCAATGGATAAAATATTGAAAATATTCCATCAATTATTATAGAAGAAATCAATAAGGAGTTGGTAAAACCTATCTTAGAAGAAGAAGTTAAGGGGGCAATTTTTTTTATGAATAAGGATAAAGCCCCTGGACCAAATGGTTTTCCACCAGGTTTTTTTTCAATCATGTTGGGACATTGTTGGAAGAGATATTGTTGTTGCAGTTTTGGAATTTCAGGAGAAGAACACTATTCTAAAATCATGGAATACCACTTTTTTGGTTCTTATTCCAAAGGTTCTAGATGTTAAAGACTAAATATTTAAGGTATATTAGTTTATGTAATATTGTTTAGAAGGTAATTACTAAAATTCTAGCAAGAATATTACATAATTTTTAAACTATTTTGATTCCATAAGAACAACGTAGATTTGTCCAAGGAAGGTAAATTATTGATGGTATCGTAACTATGCATGAAACCTTACACTCCATCAATAAAAAAGTAGAAGTAGGGATGTTTTTAAAGTTGGATATGCAAAAAAATTATGATAGAGTGAATTGGAAGTTTTTGGATCTGATTCTAGAAAAAATTATTTCAGTGTTCAATGGAGGAACTGGATAAAGGTATGTACTTCTACTACTAGATTTTTAGTTTTGATTAATGGTGAGGTTGTTGGTTTCTTTATTTCATAAAGGGGTCCTAGGAAATAGAATACTATATCCCCTTATCTATTTATTCTTATGGTTGAAACTTTATGGATGGCAATTAAAGCAGCAAAAAGAAATCATAGAATTCAGGGTATTTTTCTTTATCCAAACTATGAAAGGTCACACATCATCAGTTTATTGATGATACCATTCTTATTTGGAAAGCATATATATTAGAAGCAAAATATTTTATGAAGGTTTTATAGTTGTATGAGAAGGCCTCTCACCAAAAATTAAATTTTCAAAAAACCAAGATTTTTTTCCTCCATGACCCCTTGTCATGACCCTCTCTTGGCAGACTTATCATTTGATAGATTGTGGTATTGTTATATTGTTTTATGATGGAAGGATTAACTATTTCATTATTAGTTTATATAAGACATCTACTTCTTAAAGTAAAATTATATATTCTATTGATAAAATGATTAATTTTTTCATGTGTAGTTTTGCAGGAATGTATATTTTTTATAGAAAATATGATGTATGGAATAATTGGTTATTTATTGTTGGGTTATGTTAAATATATTGTTATGAAATAATATGATGCCACTACTGGAATTACATTTCTATAGGAATGGGTTTATCTCATGATAGGAAGGAAGAAAAATCACCAAGAATGAGATATACAAAGAAAAAGGGAATACATGATGTCTATTCCATTATTCAGCTCGAGTTGTGAAAAATAATGTTATTTAATCATAATTGCATACTATTGAACTACTTAAATGAATTATTTTAATAAAATAAAATTTTGGATGTTGCTTTTAATTTTATTTTGGTAGTAAAGTTAATCAGTGGATCCTTGCAAAATAGTAACAAGAGTTAAGCATTGATTTCTCTTGTTTTGATTTTAATTAGATGGATATATGTTCCTTGGAAAGGATTCGATGTTATGAATCAAATAACTTAGTGAAGATGTTTAAAACTATCGCTTGAATTGGATTTAAAGGATACCACAAAATTATTGGTTAAATGGAACATAAACATTTATTAGAGTAATATTCCATTCTTTGGGATATTTACCCTTTTACTCTGATAGGTAAAATAGGTAGTATATTGCATTACACTACTTGGGTAGATTATTACATTTACTTTTCTACTTTCTACCATGTAGATAAGTACTGTCTTAAATATCTAATGGTTAATTTCCTAAATATCCTAGGTGGAAGAGTTCTAAACCAAACTCTCTTCCTCTTGGCATATTGTTTGGCATGATCTCCTATTCATTCATTTTGATTAGCTATTTTGTAACCTATTTAAAATATAGTTCCTAAACTATATGGTTAATACAAATATTTCATTTCATCAATCATTCATGATTTCTTGGTCACATTGGCATCAGAGCTGGAGGGAGCTGGAGGGAAGAAGCGCAATCGTTCCACTGGAGAAGGCGATCTCACACAAGAGGAAGCACCATTTTCATTTGGTGAATTTAATTCATTTTTTTTCCTATCTTCCTAATGTTCCTAATGTTTGATTAATTATTTATTTAACCCACTAATCTTGGAGGCAGAGGAGGTAGCAACCTGGATTTTTTTCCATGCCCACCCCGACCCCACCTCAATAGGCAGTGGGACCCGCAGGTGATCAACTAGGTAGGACTCTATCCACTGGTGACTATAGGTGATCAAATAGGTAGGACTCGGTCTATCGGTGACCATGCTAGCACAAGCGATAATCAAACGAGGCCTTCTCGAGGCTCCCACCCATAGGGACACCGACACCGTGGCTAAGCCAACAAAGAGCTTAGAGGGTAGGAGCACCCTCACACTCCCCTGTGGCCTAGCCAATCTGGAGTGCATCAAGGGCAGGAACACCCTCACACTCTTGACCCAATGCACCAGGCACTAATGAAGACCTACCTACTGAACTGGATCTAACAAAGACCTACCTACTGAACCAGATCTGACGAAGACCTCACCATGGTGACATGTGGCACGATATAAGACCTAACCTACATGTAGGAACCGAACTTGACTCACATCTCGAGGACATAGCTGAAATGTTACACGTGGCTAGAACTGAGAGGTGACACATGGAGAGGATAGAGAGGTGACACCTGGCATGAGAAAACAAGCTACAGATAGGTGACTAAAGGTTGGGCAACATCGTGACATGTGGCAAACAATTGGTTAGGAATGGAGGTTACACATGGTGAGGGGAGAGAAGCAAAGTGGGCTACGTGATTTCCCGTAGGCAATAATGTGCTTAATAGTATGTCCAGGCTTTTAAAACCTAGATTCATCCCTTTTAGGATGAATGTGGGATAAAAATCCCACAAAACTTAAAGGCCACCCACCCTTTCTTCAATTTCTAGCATGCAGGGCTAGCTTTCAAAGCCGCCCCAGTAGTGTAGTGGTCAAGCTTGAACTTGACAAGTGTGAGGTCGAGATATTGACCCGCGCACGCTCTCTTTTTTCAAAGAAGGTGCATTTCGAGTTAAATTTGGTAAAGTTTCCAATTTAAAAAAAAAAAATTGCTTAAATTTAATATTTTTTAGATAATTTTTAATAATTTTATATATTTTTGCTTAAAATAATCATTTTTTTTTATATAACTTGATTATTTTTATCAAATTATGTTTAATTATTTAAAATTAAGTCTTTAAAATTATTATTTTTTTTAGCATTTACATTGGAAATCTTTTATACACCAATTTTTTTTTGCAACTATAACAATTCCATTTCTTATGTTTTCTCCACACTTGGGGATAAAGAGACAAAGAAACAAACAATTTTGTTGCAAAACATAAAAACTTTTATCAACCTTGTTAATTTAGCATACAAGAAGGGATCAAACTTGAATTCATTTTGCAAAATTAGACAACAAGGAGACTGCATTTTTTTTGTAAAATTCAAAAGGTAAAGTGTGCATTTGTTTTATCCGAGGGGGGATATAAGACAAAAAATTGCACATTATGTTTTGCAAAATTGAGAAGAAATTGTAACCTTGGGTCCATCAAAACCAAGTCATTTTTTTACTGTTCTAGAAGCCTTTCAAAAGCGGGTCATGTGTCGACTTGTCTTGGAAGGAGTGCTCGATTTGTTAATTTTGCAAAATAAAGGGGGGAATACAACATTGTACTTCTTTTACAAAATTGTAAGACAAGGAGGAGACATAACATATCATTTTTTTGCACAACTCAATTTCACATTTTGTTGCAAAAATTAGAAGGTGCATTTTCAATTTTACTCGACACCTTCATTGGCAAATTAGGTGCATTTTCGGTTGCATTCGACACCTAGGTGATAAGAATTTTGTGGGCATTCTTGTTTGATTATTTGATTATTTCTTTTGCAATTATAAGTCATAGAATCAAGAAACACTCCATACCCCAAAATTTTACTAATAAATTTGTGTTAACCATTGCACAGATTTAAAGCCAATATTCACTTGATATTCTCTCCTACAAACAAAAAAACCCTAATTCACTCTATTTGTTTGGCTTAATTTCCTCAAGATGATTATCCCTCTTCAAGAGGATTTTCAGGCAAGGGCCATTAAATATCTTTTTGAGTGAATTATATTTCATCTCTTATTTTTTTGGCTTAATTTCCTCCAACTGATTATCTCTCTTCAAGAGGATTTTCAAGCAGGTGCCATTAAATATCACTTGAGAGTGAAAGAAATATAATCTTGGTGCAAATTCTAGGACCTTCATCATGGCAACTATCAAATACTTAACTGATACACAATTGCTTAAAGGTCCTAATTATTCAGCATGAAAAACTAAGATGAAAGACAAAGGCACATCACAAAAGCAAAACAAAGGCAATATTTCTAGTGAAGTGTTTAGTTCTGATTATGATTTTGGTTCAGAAAAAGCACACAGAGTGCTCCTTGCTAAGATAGTATTGTAGAGGGAAAACACATTTTGTCACCTTAAGCAAACACCATTTCGTCTCTCTCTTTTTTAGGCTTCATAAATAGCATAAGTTTTTGTTTGAAGTACTTGTAATAAAGGGGTTTTTGTACCTCTTTTAGGCTTCATAAATAGCAAACTCTCATTTTTTGAAGTTCTTGTAACAAAATGAGGGAATTTTTTGGTGTAAAATTTGCCTAGGAGGCAATATTTGTACAAATCTTGCACAAAGCTTCTTCACAATTTTTTTGCAAAAAGAGAAGACTTATAAGGGTGCATTTTTGGCAGCGACAAACACCTTATTCAAACTTATTTCAAAAATTACAACATATTTTACAACAATGGGAGGGGGACTTATAAGGGTTCATTTTCGGCAGCGACCGACACCTTAGCCACCTTATATTTTGCAAATTCATTTTGTAACCGAATGAACCTTGTATGAAGTGATCTACTCTACTACACCTAGCAATTGTAGTGGTTGTTTACCCATGCAATTTGGTTGGATGACAAGATTACAATAAGGAAATTTGTTGAAGTGAAGACAAAGGGAGGAATGACCCACTTTTTACTTAGGAGTAGCCAGAGCACTATGACAGAGCAAGAACCAGCAGATCGACATCTTTTCCATTGTATTGGGGTAGTTATATACTTTACCCAAATATTGTTGTATAGGATAATAGGTATACATTACCCAAATAATGTAATAAGGGGGGATGTTAGAGTAATATTCCTTTCTTT
Organism: Wollemia nobilis; assembly: GCA_028583015.1. Classification (NCBI taxonomy): domain Eukaryota; kingdom Viridiplantae; phylum Streptophyta; class Pinopsida; order Araucariales; family Araucariaceae; genus Wollemia; species Wollemia nobilis. Next base: position 209,996 of record JAQPPZ010009432.1, on the reverse strand, counting down.
GGAATATTTACCCTTTAACTATGATAGGTAAAATAGGTAGTATATTGTATTACACTACTTGGGTAGATTATTATATTTACTTTTCTACTTTCTACCATGTAGATATTTACTGTCTTAAATATCTACTAGTTAATTTTCTAAATATCCTAGGTGGAAGAGTTCTAAACCAAAATCTCTTCCTATTGGTAGATTATTTTGTGTGATCTTGTGTTCATTCAGTTTGATTAGCTATTTTGTAACCTATTTAAACTATAGCTCCTAAACTATATGGTTAATACAAATATTTCATTTCATCAATCATTCATGATTTCTATATTTATAATATACTTATTGTTTAATAATCTTAGATGCTAAGTATATATGCTTCAACCATAAATTTTCATTGGCTGGTACTGCTCCCTTAAGAGAAAAGTTTACCATCGATATTTGGCTCGATATGCATGATTTCCTGTGTGGAACTTGATGCATATGTGAATAAGTAGTTAAGGTAAAACCTCCCTATAAGAAGATCATTTTATGAGTACACCTATGTATTATTTATAGACCATTAGAATGTCTATAGCTACGTCCATAGGATGGGCAATAAAGGAGATAAGACCATGGTTTAGGAACCTTACTAGGGTAGTTAATGGTTCTGCTCAAAATTTAGATGTGTTGTTGGAATGTACTTGGTATACCTTTAATGATATCAGATCCACCATGTGTGTGTGTGTGTGTGTGTCACTGATCGAATATAGTAGGATCATTGACTAGCTTATCTTGGTGTTTTAGCATTGAATTAATGTAGTGGGATGACTCTTAACTAGGTAGTGTCCCAGCTAAGCTACTACCCATTCCAATTATGTGATCCAATAAAATAGTGGTTAGAATCCTATCAACAGGTTGATAAGTAGTACTTACTAGATGTATTTCATATGGTTCTCTAAAAAAAAAATTGTAAGAGGGTTTAGGATAGATATTTTTTTGTCGCACGAAATACTTGAACCCAATTTTCTACAACATCATTAGTTGAATAATTTAGAAAATGCAAAGTGTTTGTAATGAATTTCCAACATTAATGGTATTATGGATTTAAATTATTGAATCTTTATCCAATGTAGATCATGGAGAGTTGCTTTATTGTAGATGGATACCCTTGAGGGCATCGCCATTAGAGGAGTAGATATTTTATTTTACTTCATTAAAGGAGATTGGGCAAGTAAATTTCTGGTTAATGAAATGTGGAACCTTTGGTAACGTCTCTATGAATACATGTGATTTCCCTTAAAAATTGTGTTTCTAGTAGGTAGCGAAAGGTGTGTTATCTATGTGGAAACTCTAATAAATATCATGTATATAATGGCAGTAATTTGGGAGGGCCTATAGTGATATTTTATTTCTATCTATTTAAATCAATTGCATGTTGGAAGTTAAGTTCCAATTTATTAAATTATATTAGAGAGATTTTGAGATAAGGAGAGTCAAGATTATAGATCGATTTGGATTTTAATGTTTAATGGTAGATATTATCTAGTTTATAGTAGGTTAAATGTCTTATAACATAGATTAAAATTAGCTTCTTGGTACCTAAGTAGAAGATAGGGACACACTTATATATATTATCTCTTTGAAAAGAAAAATCAACAATTAGAAATAAAGAGAACTATTTCAATGTTGGGTTTTCCCTTTGGGGTTTTCCCTAGGGTAAATATTCTATTGTGTGATTATAGATGGATTCTTATTTGAATTAGATGTATTTTTTCTTAAGAGTCTTTGCTAAAGAGAAATTAAGTGATGTTATATTATTGAAAGTGCTTAAGATTAATATTGCATGCTTATGGTGGTACATTGGATAGAGAGGAAACAAAATATAAAGGATTTTTTTCATGTTCTTAATGTGGGTATCATTATGTTATTTTTTATGAATTAAACTTCTTTGAGGTAATGGAGAAATGTTGGTTTGGTTTTATGGTAATGGAAAAATACAACAAAGTCATATAATATAAATCACTACTCAAAAATCTTAAAGGACCTTGATGGATTAGATAAAGAAAATACGACAGTAAAGCAATATAGAAATAAATAACTCAAATGAACAAGAGATTGCACAAAATATAATTTTATTCAATAAATGGGGGGGAGCTGAAAAAATCCTTTTGTTACAATTTATTCATTCAACAGAATTATTTTGATACAATAAATATAGGTGCTAGGGTTCTCTAAAACCCTAGCTACAACAACAAGTAGTGTCTCCAATGTATCTTACTTCCAATAGGGTGAGTGGGCTTCTGGTTATCCGTAATCGGGCCACTCTAGCTTTAGAAGCTACTCAACAATCCTTGATTGATGCTACCTGATCCTAAACATACAAAAAACATAAATCTATTAGTAAACAAAATGAGGGTTCCACAATGTAAACCCTAGATCTGAGTAAACAAGCATGCAAAATCCAAATAACAACAAATAAATATACAAAAATACTTACTCTGTTGTTCTATTTCTTCATTGCAGACTTTATGGTAGGGTGCCTTGGTGGCACTTGGTGATCTTATGCAGTGGATTCTAGTATGTGGCTAAGGGAACAATAGATGTTTGACTACACCTAAAAAATGTAGTAGGTGCACGGTTGCACCTGTGGGATGAGGCAGGCGCTCAGTTGCACCTGTGTATTAGGGCTAAATCTACAGAAGTAGATTGGGGGAATGTGAAGGACTCGATGGATGGACGACAATGGTGGTGGTGGAAATGGGATGCGAAGGTGGCTAGAATCTGAAAATCCTAAGGCAAGCTAGGATTTTAGGGAAGGATAAACTAGGGCACAACCTACTCACAAGAAACTATCTCTCAACAAGGTTAGATCTCACAAGCAAATTAGAGCTCAACATTTAAGACTTACAAATTTTTCCAAGGGTTGAGCATAGAGAATGCTCCTATTTATAACCACGCCTAGGGTTTACTTTAGGGTTTTACCAAATCATGTGGCTAGGATAAAAGCAAATCCAAGGGCTGATATTAGACTTTAAGTGTGACATGGATTAAGGGAGATGGACGACTGTGATTAGGTTAGATCGGACAACTGAGGTTGATTTGGCTTATAAATATATATTTTATAATAAATATACTAAACTATAATATAAAATATTATATTTAAATATAAATAATATAAAATAAATATAAATGGGTTAAATGGGGGTGAAAAATTGGTGAGAAAGGGCTAAAGTGGGCCATTGGATGGTGGGAAAGGCATGGAATGGCCAATTGAATGGTGAGAAAGTGGATGGTGGACAAGTGGCTAGGATTTGGTGTCTACAGGTACCCATTTTTGTACCATGTTGCGTGAAATACAATATGGTGCAAAAATATGAGACACATGGTTGGGCCTTTGGGAGCAGAAGCAACTTCTCTCTCTCTTGTATTTTTAAGCCATAATATTGAAGACAAAAGAATAAAGAATTTTGGAATTTGTGTAGCTTACCCCCTCAATTGGTGAATGAGTTATGGATGAATGCATGATCCAATTGAAAAATTTATGTGCATGATGAATGATGTGATACTGTTTTTGCCCCAACGGTGTGAAGGGGGTTGGTATAAAATATGATGTGGATAATATGAATGATGTAAAATGTGATACCATTTTTGCCCCAATGGTGGGAATGAGGGGTGTCAAATGTAGTTTTCATGATAATTTAAGGTGTATCTCATCATGTGAAATCATAATCAAATTCTAGTTACCACAAATTTGGGATGATGAAATGTTGTTGAGACATTTTGCTTTTTCAGCATCATTGATATGCAAAATGATCATGCAAAGAAAAATAAATTAACCTTGGATGTACTTCTAGTGACTATTGAAATAATTCCCATGATTGGAACCAATCATCCTAGATAGTGCGTATCTCGAAGGTGTTAAGGAGATTGTGAATGATGAAATTTGAGTTGTGTCCATGTTTTAAGCCCCACAAACTAGGCCATCAATGACAATGGTTGTGCAAATTGTTCTTGGCAATGTTTCACTCAAAATGTGAAGTACCAAATGTGATTGTGATCTCGAACAAGGAGATAAGTGATGATGATGATGACCAAGTTTTCTTATTATAATTCATTCATCTTACCAAATTTTATGGATGCGAATTGCTGCAATCACCAAGTATATAGAATAAACCACTATATACGATATTCACTTGTAATTTTGATACTTGTTGGAAGAAGTGATGGTAGATTATGATATTGGAAATTTTTTTATGGAAGAATGTGTCGATATCACCAAAGTTGGAGTTGATTTGTAAATGTTAGATCTTTTATTGGTTTTAGATGAAAACACTTGATTTGATGGTGAAATCAACTCCAATTTTCACAAAAATTTGTGGAATGATGAAGAAAATGGAGTGGAGGAGATGAGTGTCATTTCTATAAAATTTGGAATCATTTGATGTATTTTGTAATTCAATTTGTGTGTTTTATAAATTTGTATCGTATTCAAAAAAATGTGTGCAAAATGATTCTTGTTTTCACAAATCATGATTTTATGATGTGCATGATGTGTGGATGAAATTTGATGAGATTTTGTGGGTGTAAGCTACTATTTTGGTCCCTTTTGTCTTTATGGCATTTTTGTGCCAAGTGCACAGTTGTGCCTACGGTGTTATGTAAGCACCCGGCTACGCCTAGGTGCGCCTGTAGGTTCCCATGTGTGCCTGCAGACCGTGGGTGCTAGACTAAACCTGAGTGCACCAACTGCAACTATAAAAATCTTACAGGGTAAATTTTGAGGGTCATTCCTACATTTGAAATTTTGTGAAGATGTGCCTAAGGAGTCGAGTGCATTTGTGAGGAGAGTGAGGTTAGTGAGAATTTGTGTGAGAGCTATGGAAGTAGAGGGATTTCATGTTGCTGGTGGATTAGAGGCCCAATTTTCCTCGATAATGTTTAAAACACTATTTCTTTTTGTGCAAAAATTTTGTAGTTTTTTTGAAATAATATTAATGAAAAATATTTTATTGCTGCAATTGAGGGAGATAGATCCTCGATATTTCTTCTCTCCTCTAATTCCCGAGATGAGGAAGAAGCTCACAGAGGGTGATTGAGAGCTTTTGGGGAAGGTAGGTTTGGAGGGGGTGGCACGGTTGGATGTGGTGAGGGCAAATGATGGGTATTTCTCATCATTGATAAATATATGGGATTCAGATAGGGGTACATTCCAAATATCGACTGGTGAGGCTACTATCACCCTTGAGGATGTATACCGCATCCTCAAGGTGCTAGTGGAGGGGGATAAGGTGACTATTGGACACGATAATAAGGTGGATATGGTGAAGATATTTGGTGATCGGTGGCAGGAGGTGAGGATGGGATATGGGGGGATATGCTACCTGAGCATATACAAGGCTAAGGAGTTGGATGCACTACCATCCTTGATCATGTTCATGTTGGAGAATATAGTGCTCCCCAACAACACTGGGTGTAGGTTCCATTGGAACCTAATAGGATTGGTGAGTTACCTACTCATCGATTTGAAGGCATATGCATGGGATCATATGTTATTGGTGTAGCTATACTAGAAGCTATATCAAGTTACACGAAGAGGGAGGAAGGGGATTGGGTGCAGCTTCCTCCTATAGTGTTGGGCTTGGGATTATTTTAGTGTGGCTCGGTCTAAGGGGCTATCATACTCGACATGGCAAATAGGTGATCTCTATGCTAAGAGATAGATGGTGGTAGAGGAGGTACAACCGAGTTGGGAGGTGCATACTAGCCAGTGGTATAGGGATATGTGGTTGGGGTTGGCTTGGGTTGATGTGATATGGAGACCATGGCAAGGACCCAGGTGGGATGGTGATGAGGAGCAGCTACATTGGGTGAGGTAGGCATGGTGGTTGGTTGTGAGGATGGATGAGGAGATGGAGTACTTTTAGTACTCATAAGTGTTGAGGCAATTCAGCTTGCCTCAGGATGTGCAATATGAGCTAGTGTTGTACTGACATCGACAAGATGAGGTGGCTCTTCCATGTGCAGAGCCATGGAGGGTGCATATAAGAGATGATGTACAACCAAAGGTCCCCAACTTAGACAATGTTGGGGTGACTCTGTAGTATGTAGCCTGGTTTGGTTCCCAACTAGTATTGGTTCCAAAGGTGTTTATGGGTGGGGATGCAGAATATACGGGGTTGAGGATAAATCTAAAGAGGACAAGGCCTCAATGATCGATGAGTCAGAGGTGATCGAGGGGAGTAGCCTAGTATACTCCTGAGGTTGAGGTGGTAGATGATGAGGGGAATGATGAGGATATGGGGGAGATATTTGAGCTAGCTAGGTTACAAGCTGAGGTGGAGTATCTCCATGAGGAGTAAGAGACTACACTAGAGTCTCATAGGTAAGCTCTAGAAAGGTGAGATGGGTTCATAACTAGGCTATGGATTACTATAGCTCAAATGGAGGTAAAGTAGCCAACATATGGGTTTAGTGATCAGGAGATAGTCACAAGGATTTGGGAAGAGATTTTGGTGAGAGAGCATCATCATCGGATTGAATTATGATAACTACATTCTAGCGAGACCTCTTTGGATGATTTTTACATGGCTAATCACATTCCTTTACCAGATCCTCTATTTTCCTCTAGGGCTGATTCATCAAGACACATGACATCTAGGTATAGTTCTAGGTCTAGGGCTCCTACTAGGTCTCAAGGGTCCACTCATGGACACTAGATTAGTGCTTAGATACACTTTTTTATATGATCCTTGGTGCTCCATTGTAGCCTTTTTGGCATTCATTGTACATATGAGATTTTTGATATATATACATGGCTTTTATATTTATCTTGTTGTGTGATTGCTTTAATTTTTTATGCAATGCATGTTTTGATGAGGCAAAACATTGCCTCATACAAAGACTGCTTTTGATAACTTTTTAAACTATTTGGAACCACTTATGATATGATTTTGTACTAATTTTAGTGATACTATGCATTATATGATGATGTTTGCATATTGGAATGATAAAGTGCATATGACCTGTTTTGACTATTTATCTATGTTTTATAATCTGTTTCAGTTGTATTATTTAGTATATTTTGCATTAAATTAATGTTGTAATATTAAGGTGCTGCTATCTATTTGGTTTTATGCTTCTTTCACAAGATTTTCCCACCGTCTACTCACTTTGAATAACCAAAAAGGTGCCAAGAACTTTGTCAACAGTTGACTGTGCAGAAAACATGAATTTTTCCATACAAATTCCAGCCAACTGTACATATACAACATGGCTTGGAATTTGTCCACTCTAGCTGGTGCACAAGATGGAATTAGTCTTCTAGGCACTCTTGGAGATTATTTCCACCATCACAACTATTCGCATGCGCTTCTGGTGCAAGAATTATTGCAAACCCTATTCTGCTACCTAATATTCTGGAGCAGCTCTGGAATGAGCGCAGAAACAATAGTTTTGGTCAAAAGTGCCTTTAAATGCAACAAACAGGTAGTAAATGGTGGTTACAACTATTTAAAGGATATCCCTATCCTTTCCAACACTTGTCCTTCAATGGATGCATTCCAACAGATGAAATGGATAAGGATTAATGGATCATATCCTTGCATTCTGGAAATAGTTTTGCCATAGTTGTAACAGTCCTATATTGTAGCACAAAACCTTATCAATAATGTACCCTACTTGTATAAATAAAATGCTCCCATTTGGTTGAGCATATAGGAGGATATAGGATCTAGAGGATAGATATTAGTAGAAGTTTAAGTGTTGTAGCCTTGTATTGTAGCAGAACAATATTCTATAGGATTTTCCCCTACACTACTGTTATGTTACTGCAAATTGAATAAAGGTGCAATATTTATCATTCATGTTTGCTTCTGAGTTCAGTGTGAGGATTTGATAGTGTAGAGCAAGTACTTTTTCCCTCTTTTGGTTCAGGAAGCAAGGGCCACTTCCAGGCCCAGAAGAGGGATTATTCCTTCTAGAATTCTGCTAATTTCTTGCTGCAGCAGATCAACAAGAATCTGACAGCTTTTGCATGGTTAATATTGAATTAAACTTCATCTAACATGTGGCACATGAATGCATTATAGTTAAGTCATCTAGAATAGATTTTATAGCATAACATTTTCTATTTCAGATTCAGCATTTCTAATCTGTATTCCTAGTTTGCAATAGAGAATTTCTTGTTAATTCAGTTTGCTCCATATTTGCAATATTTGCTTACCAACCTTTGAATTTCATCATTGTCTTAGGTTTCATTTTCTGTAGGTGTGAAGTTTCAATTCTAAAAAATTTTCATTTGTTGTTATAGTTAATTCTATGATTTCAATTTTGTTATTTTAAATTTTGTCAACTGAATTCTATCATTTTCAATAGTTCAGATTTGCTTTTCTGCAACTATGTGAATTTCAATTATGCAAGGATAAGTAGGCACTCAGTTTTAGTTTCTAGGAGATTAAAAGGGACACCTGACACCCCCAAACACTAACTATTCCATGAATAAGGCCATGATCTAGATGAACTAAAAATCAATCTGTTAACCCCTACTTTCGTATATAGCCTTGGACACCACCCTGGATTGACACATAATGATTAAATGATGAAGAGTTGATGACACTCATCATTTTTGGCACCATTTTTGGGGATACTTAGGTGTTGTTAGGAGAGGTCTAGCAGTCCAAAAACTATCATGTTTCAGGAAATAGTTTTTGGAAACTTGAGGTTTAGTTCATTTAGTAAATAGGCATGAATGCATAGGCCAAGAGATGAAAGAGGAAGGTTTATCAGAACTGGCTCTTTTCCACCAAGGCATTCTTCATGATCAGGTGAAGATCTGCCTGTGTATGAACTTCCTGAAAGACTTAAAAGAGAATCATCTTCTTCATCAACTGAAATTGTAGGATCTTTGCAAGAAGAGCTCTTAGAGGCACTTGCTTCTAGACATACCCATAGGGCTGATCCATCTGAACCAGTTGAACAAATTAAAATTGAAGAAGCACCTATGGCAGAACAAGGAGAACGTGATAGGGACATTGTTGGTCATGATGCTGACAATCCTCCTGTTAGAACTTTTGAATACCCTATTCATCTGAATCCTACTCAGAATGCTCCTATGAAAACAATTTCACCCTCAGTATTGCCAATATTTAGGGGAGTTGTTTCTAAAGATCCTGATCAATTTCTATTTGAATTCAAGGTTCTGTGTCAGACTTATGACTATGTCAATGACAACCAAAAATTGAAGTTATTTCCCTCTACACTTAAAGATGCAGCCTTACGATGGTTTATGAGCCTTGAACCAGATTCAATCCACACTTGGGATCAAATGGAAACTGCATTTTTGGATAAGTATCAGGAGTATTGTAGAGTGAGAAATAGGAAGGATGAGTTATTTCGGATTAGACAAGAAGAGGATGAAAACTTAGAGGATTATCTTGATAGATTTACCTTTATCCAAAAGAGATGTGGTCCTGTGGAAACTGACTTATTAAAAACTATATTTTTGAGAGGTTTGCAGGATGATTCTAGAGAAGTATTGGACTTAATGGGAAAAGGAGATATAAACCAACTTGATATTAATGATATTGTAGAGTTGTGCAAAAATTATTCCCACACTAGGCAAAGAAGAAGGAAAAGGAATCCTGGTAATACTGATATAAAATATTTGATGGAGGAAATGGCTAACATGAAAATTGATATTCTTGTTCAATTAAATACTGCATTAGGGGAAAGGAATGCAAAATCCAATTCTTCACCACCCCTAGCTATCTATTGTCCTAGATGCAGGAATAAGCATGCCCTACATGATTGTCCTTTGGATAGAACCTCTATCTCAACTATTTGTGGCATTTGTTCAAAAGAGCATAACACTGATAAGTGCCATCTCCTGCCTCACCTTAAAAATGTTTTACAAACCCAAACTGAAGAACTTAATGTTATTGGGCAGAGGCCAAGAGGTAACTTTTCACAATACCAAAATGCCCCTCATTTTCCTACAAGTTGGGGATAAAATCCTTGGAATATGCCTTGGGGATATTCAGAACCACCTTCACAACCATGGAATCAATCTTGGTCAGCCCCTCAAGATTGGTCACATTCTGGTTGGAATCAACCATGGAATCCTATTAATCCACCTTGGACACAAAATCAACAATCTGGGTAGATATGGGGGCCACAATACCCATCATATCAAGGGCAATAGAGGTATCAAGGATAGACTCAAAACTTGCTGCCAACTCCTAATCAAAACTTTCAAGGAAGAATGCCACCACAACAATCACAACCAGTTAAGCAACCTCCACTTCCAGCTCAGCTTGTGGCTAACCCCAATAACAATAGACAAGCAACCCTTGTTTATGGAGCTGAGTCTGAAGAGACTATTGCAGTCCATGTCCTTGACTGTAGTAACATCCAGTTACATTCAGGGAAGGTTTTACCTGACCCTGCACCACCCACTATTGAAGAAATTGATGGAAAGCAAGAATTTTCAAGTCCAGAAAAACCACAAATAGAGCAAAAAGAAGGAAAAACAAAAAGTTTACAAGGAAAAATTGAACCTGCCTCAGTAGACCTTCCGTATCCTGAAAGGTTTGACCACACTATCACTCCTCCTGAATCAGAATTAATCATAGAATTGAGGAAAATGTCTATCTCACTCCCTTTTTTGTAGGCAATAAAGGATGTACCTCTGATTAAGAAAACCATTCAGGAGTTGTGCATTAGGAAACCTGGCAGGAAGAAGAAAGCCTTTCCTAAGACTGTGCAAGTAGAAGGTAAGTTGGTTGACCTGCTCTCTGGAAAACTAGTACCCCCAAATATGGTGATCTAGGGAGTCTAGTAGTTACAATTACTGTTGGGTTAGTTCAAATTCCAAATGTACTTATTGATTTAGGAGCTGCAATCAACGTGATGACTAAGGAAACCATGCAAAAATTGTAGCTCAATAATCTTAGTCCTACTACCACAATTTTGGAAATGGCAGATAGGTCAGTGGCCAAAACAGAAGGAATTCTGGAGGATGTTGCCATTGAAGTGTCTTCTTGGGAATATCCTATAGATTTCTTAGTATTGCAGCCTAGAAACTCAGCTAATGGCTATCCTATTATTCTAGGATGACCTTGGCTTGCCACTGCAACTGCATTTATAGACTGCAGGTCATGTGAGATGACTATTTCAAATGGTGTAGACCTAAAAAATATTTCCTTGTATCCACCAGCCCAACCTTCAACCAAATTTTTTGGACAGATATGGTATCCTGAGTCTGATGAAGAACAGGAAACTATTGTCACCTTGGCCACCATTGTAGTAAAGGAACATATTGAAGAACTTAATTCACCAGAAAGAGAAATCTTTGAACATGAAATAGTTTTGGTGAAAACATTGCAAGAAGAAGGCCTTAGGGATGATCAAATTCTTGTCCATCATTTGTTATGGAAATATGAAGAACAAACTGCTGAACATCTGTCATCTATTCCACTACAAGAAAGCTCCTTCACATTGCCACATGGATGGCATCATCATCTTCTGACTTCTTTCACCTGTCCTATGCAAATGATCCCATCAGGTATCACATTTACACCCGAATCAAGAGTATTTCATACTCTGCAGCCACATCATTGTCCCTTAAATGCTTTAATCAGTAAATATGAGGTTGGCAACTCTGTTTATCCAGGGATTAAGCAGATTGAGATACAGCCAGGAAAGTTTTTGAACATTAATAGTTGGTTGACTAATGAGCAAGAAGCCAAATTATTTGTTGTTTTGCAGAGACATGTTCAGGCTTTTGCTTGGAGTTATAAGGACATGACTGGCATTCACCCTGATGTGTGTACACATAGAATATACACTGAAGATGTTAAACCTGTGAGACAACCTCAAAGACGTTTGAACCCTGCTTTGAAAGATATTGTCAAGGAAGAAATTGAAAAGCTTTTAGATGTAGGATTCATCTATCCAATATCAGATAGTAGATGGGTTTCTCCATTAGTCATTGTTCCAAAGAAAAATGGGAAAATGAGAGTGTGTGTGGATTACAGAGAGTTAAATAAGGTAACACATAAGGACCATTTCCCATTACCTTTCATAGACCAAGTATTAGACACCCTTGCTGGCAAGAAATTTTTCTGTTTTCTTGATGGATTCAATGGTTATAATCAGATACAAGTTGCACCTGAAGACCAAGAGAAAACTACTTTCACATGTCCTTGGGGAACCTTTGCTTATAGGGTTCTACCTTTTGGTTTATGTAATGCTCCAACAACATTTCAAAGAGTTATTTTGGCCATATTCTCTGATTTGACAAATGAGAGTGTAGAAATTTACATGGATGATTTCACAGTATTTGGGGATAGTTTTGAATATACTTTGGAACAACTTGAAAAAGTTTTAATACGTTGTGAAACATACCATTTGTCTCTTAATCCTGAGAAATGCTTCTTAATGATGGAGGAAGGGATTGTCCTTGGTCATCATATCTCCTCTTATGGGATCAAGGTTGATCCTAAAAAGGTGGAAGTCATCAAAAACCTTCCTCCTCCAAAAACTCAAACTGATGTGAGGAGTTTCTTGGGACACATTGGTTTCTACCATAGATTTATTGCCAATTTTAGTACCATAGCCAATCCAATGTTTGCATTACTAATGAAAAATTCTGAATTTTCTTGGTCTACTGAGTGTCAAAAGTCTTTTGAGGAATTAAAAGAAAAGTTAACAACTCCCCTTGTATTGAGAGGACCTAATTGGGAATTGCCCTTCCATATTCAAACTGATGCTTCCAATACTGCTATTGGAGCTGCATTAGGGCAAATTGACAATGGGGAGCATTATGCCATTTATTACATCAGTAAAAACTTGACAGGAGCTGAAAAGAACTACACTACTACTGAGAAGGAATTCTTAGTTGTAGTATATGCTATTAATAAGTTTCGACACTATATCATAGGATATCAGGTATTCATTCATACAGATCATGCTGCCATTAAATACCTGATGAATAAACCTCTGGTTAGTGCAAGAATTATTCGTTGGTTAATACTATTGCAAGAATTTGATATCACTATAGTTAATAAACCAGGGAAAGCTAATGTAGTTGCAGATTTTCTATCAAGATTGCCAAATGAAGATACAGGAGAGTTGGTTGAAGATGCATTTCTTGATGAGAAACTATTTGCTATTTCTGTGCAGTCTCCATGGTTTGCAGATATAGCTAATTATTTGGCTACAGGAAAAATTCCTCTTCACTTTACTCCTAAACAAAGGAAATAGTTAATCAAGCAAAGTTCTTCTTTTAAATGGATAGGAGGTTTACTTTTCAAATGCAGTCCTGACCATGTTTTGCGTAGGTGCATCCACAAGGATGAGGTATATGATATCCTATGGGCATGTCATGATGAACCTTCAGGAGGACACTATTCAGTCAAGAGTACAATTCGAAAGATCTTGGGTACTGGTTATTACTGGCCATCTTTGCATAAAGATGTGAAAAATTATGTTAGACATTGTGATGCATGCCAAAGGATGGGAAAACCTACCTTCACTAGTGAAATGCCATTACAACCTCAAGTAGGAACAGAACCATTTGAGAGGTGGGGGTTAGATTTTGTAGGACCCATTGACCCTCCTTCCCAAGGGAAAGTGCATATCTTGGTATGTACTGACTATGTAACCAAATGGGTAGAAGCTCGTGCTTTTAAGCATGCTCGAGAAGAAAAAGTTGTTGATTTCCTGTATTCATAGATTTTCCTACATTTTGGGGCCCCACAATCCATCACCACTGATCAGGGACCTCAGTTTACCTCAAAATTTGTTGAAGCCTTTACAAAGCTATATGAAATCAAACATCAAAAATCCTCACCTTACCATCCACAAGCCAATGGCCAAGTTGAAGTGACAAATAGGGAATTAGAGAGGATCTTAACCAAAACTATAGCAGCCCATAGGAGGAATTGGGTGGAGAAGTTACCTGAAGCAATTTGGGCTTATAACACCACTTGGAAATCCACTACTGGATTTACTCCCTATGAATTGGTTTATGGTAAAAAGCCTCTTTTGCCTATTGAATTTGAATTATTAACTCTTCGAACTGCTTTGGAAGTTGGTATTGATTTGTCATAGGCACAAATGGACCAAATTCTATAGCTCAATGCATTGGATGAGCTAAGGAGGGATGCATTGCACCAGACCGAGGTGATCCAGTCACAATGCAAGTTGTGGCATGATAGTCATATCCAACAATGGAAATTTCAACAAGGTGATTGGGCTTTGTTGTTTGACTCATGATATGAAGACTATCCTGGCAAGTTGCAGACTCGATGGCTCGGACCTTATCAGGTTGAGGAGGTATTTGCAAATGGAGTTGTACATCTTTCACCAATAGATGATTCAAGAAGGAAGATGGTGGTTAACGGTCATCGTCTTCGGATATATCACAAACCGTTAACCAAGGAGGAGTTTCTCAAGCAAGTAGGAAACTTGGATGTATCAGTATTGGAAGAAACCACTTCTTCCAAGATGGACTCAATCAAGTGACATGAACCAAAATATATAAAAAAAAATAAAAAAATATATATATAAATAATAATAATAATTCATAATGTGAAAACCTCTTTGAGGCGCATCTGAATTGGGCTTACATGAAAACCAGTTTTTTTGGCATGTTTGCCTCATGGACCCACCACCATTCCATTCATTCTCACCATTGTTTCACTATTTACCATTCCATTCATTCTCACCTCTGTTTCACTATTTTTCAGATTGCACCTGTTACACTCTATGAGGAGTCAACTTAAAATCAGTAGAAAATAACATTTGTACAAAATGTAGATAGAATGGTTTCTTCAGGTATGTGCCTTTTTCTATTTTAATATTGTAAATATTTATTATGTAGTGTATGATATCCCTAGTTAGTATAAAGCATACATAAGGTCTGGTTCCAAAAAGTTATCAAGGTAGTCTAAGGTAGAAAAGGCTCTTCAAATGCTCTTGAAAGGTACTGCTCTGGAATGAACTTGTTGCACATAACAAGTTTTCGAATGAAGAAGCTTTAGAATTAGCTTCGGAATGAAAAGGGTATATGCTCTGGAATGGACTATGCGATAAAACTGATTGGAATGAATTAACAAAAGGTTAATTCATTAATCTCCGGAATCACATGGCTAAAAAGTCAAATAAATTAAATTTTTTGAAGGTTTTGCGCCAATTGGGTTGGAAATAGTATTTGGAACACAGGTTTCAAGTTCGAGTTCCAAAGCAAATATTTGAGGAGGGCATGGAGTTTCAAATATTATCGCATGTGACCACTATGGCACACGATTCAAATTTTGTTGAAAAGGGGACTCTTAAAAAAATATCCCATATCACTCTCGATAGCATATAAGACATGAGGTAAAATCGGTAATGATGATAACTTTTGCATGCAATGAATTGCCACCACGTGCCAATTTCACGTTACCTAGCATGTTTGGAAGTTATTCTGCATGCACTCTATTTACTCTTCACCCTCGAGCATTACTCTTGATAGACTCAAGTATTCCAAAGATGAGAAAAACCTATAGCAAAATTTTTAGGCCTAAGATACATAGAACACAAATCATTGATAATGGGAGGACAGAAGAATAAAATTGAGCCGGATAACATAGAATATTTGTAGAAATATGAGGAATGCATGCAAATTTTTATGAAGGGGGATTTATGCCCTTCTTGCACAAGTTCGATGGGTATTCATAAGGGTTGGCTGCTGAGTTCGCACGTACCTTCCACAACAACCAAATTCATATCAGTGGCATGACCATCCAGGTAAGCCCCAAAATTCTCAGCCAGGTTATTGAATTGCCATTGCATGGGGTTCAAATTGGAAAATCAGGGAAAAATACTTTAGTTGAACTTGTAAATCAATTCAAGGGAAATGAGGATAGGCCCATTGAGTTTATATTGAGTAATAATATCTGCAAGGGGGTCAAAAGAACAAGTTTACAACCTCCTTGGGATGAAGTTGCAGTATGGGTCATTAGGTTTTTGACCTACGATGGGCAATTCCCTGTCCTTTCTGGACATCACATGAGAATTCTAACCCATCTTCGCCATGGCAACTCAAACCCTGAGCTTAGGGTAAACCTTCCTTTGTATTTGTATCAGGAGCTGGTAAATATGGCCAAAAAGTACCAAGCAGGAAAAGGGTCTCCCAAACACCATGGCCTAATCAAGATTATATGTAGACATCACTTCAGGGGAAACCCTAGAAGCTTTGATAGGTTTTTTCATGCATGGAATGAGTTGATTGAGGAAGAGGCAGTTGAAAGCCCTAGATCTGAAGAAGAGGTAGAGGTTGAAGGACCTGAATCTGAAGCAGAAATAGAAATTGAAAGTTCTGAACATGAAATTGAAACTGAATCCTCTAAAAAAGAAATTCCCTCCTCACCATAGGGACCTCCATCCTCCAGGATAAGGAAGCAAAGAGAGAAACAGTCTAAGATTGATCCTGTAGGAAAGAGGAGGAAGGTTACATTTTCTGAAAATGTAACTATTTTTCCCACTGCCCATTGAGCAATTTGGAAGTTCAAGCAGGGAAGGGCAGATGGAGAAGGGAACACCTGAAGCAGACCCTACCCTAGGATTGACAAGCCCTATTTCACAATCTAAAAAGAAACAAAAGCAATCAGCTTCGGGATTGAGAAGGTCTTCAAGACTTCAGAAATCCACCAACATAGGTGATGTGGAAAAGGAAGAAGGAACTGCACATGTTGATACCCTACAGGTGGAAGAAACTATGGAGAAAGTTGAAGATATAAGTACCAAGGGCATGGATAGTGCAACAGATATGGCTATGCCTACAATGTCCCTCAATTACCCACCAGATTCAGAAGATAGAACCATAACAGAAGAAGTAGAGGGACACACCACTATTGCAGAAATGTCTGCACCACTTGTGGATTATTCAGATTCTGAGGAAGAATCTAAGGCAATTGAGGAAGGGAAAGATGATTTGAGCACTAAAGAGGAAGAAGAAATAGACATAAAGACTCGGTTGCATGCATCTAGGAGTGTCATAAAAACTCAGACATGATGGATTGAACAAAGTGAAGCTTCCTTGAAAGAAAAATATGATATTATTGCTAAGTTATGGCAAGAGATAGAGGCTGTAAAGGCTAGACTCACACTTCTGGAGTAGCAGCCTCCTCAGACTGATTCAGGGGATGAATTAGCTAGTCTGTTGCTGAACTTAGCAGGAAATCCAGAAAGAAACTCACCTGGCAGAATTGCAATAGAAGAAGAAGTTGCACAAGAAGTACAACAAAGTCTAGGGGATGAGCATCCAAGGACACAATAGATAACCAAATCAATAACACCTACAGAGGGAGAAATAATAGTACAAGAAGAGGTAATTCCACAGTCTCCTCAAAATCTTGTTAATTTGAATGCACCTGAGATTGAACTAGTAGAAATTGGAACACAGATAGAGCCCCCTGTAATTGAAAAGGTGGATGTAGGCATCCAAGTTAATATCATTCCACAAATGCAACCAATAGTTAGATCACTAGAAATAATTACATTAGCAAAATATAATGAAGATGTGGCATATTGGATGGCAAAATGTCATCAATTAGAAGGAAAGGTCTCATCATTACAGACCTTAACAAAAGAGTTAGAACAAAAAAATTTAGAAATTGAAAAATTGAAGGAACAAGTGCAGGATGTATGCCAGATTGCAGAATGTATGGTTCAGTGTCGGAGGCCAGCCAGATTCTATAGCTTAATGTTAAAGGAGAGATACCTCCGTTGGCAAATGATGAGGGTCACTTCTGGTCTCTCTCACAAATTGGAAACACCTAGTGAGTTTCTGGAAGCTTTTTGGGAAAGTTCTGTAGAACACTAGAATTTGCTATGTGAATTATTCCTACATAATTTCTTTTTGCCAACTAAAGTTATCTTCCTTCCCCATGTCTTCACTGGTGATCTTCAACTTAGGGCTTTTTAGTCTACACTCCAGAATCAAATATATTGGGAGCAGGAAAAGAAAACTAGCAAAGCCATGGAATTATAGGTAGTTTTGCTCATTAGGCTTGTTCACCTGAACCATAGGACCTCCACTAATGAGCACTATACTCTAATGAGGGATGACAGAGTAAGAAAAATGTATCTGGGGAACTTGCAAAAATGCATAGATGGTTTTCAAACTTTTTGTGCAACATCTTTTGTTGATGCTTTATCAGCTTGCAAAAGCAGATGGGGAGAGCTACCTATATCACTATAGAAGAGAGAACCCATCTCTCCAAATAACCTGATGTGGTCTAGAAGAAGGGTAGAATGTATAATCCAGACCATATTTGAGGTAAAGGAGCAATGGATAGGTCTCAGGTATAGGAATCCAACAATTATCACCCCTGTTCCATATTTCTTTGATAATGACCCTCAATCAGATGATCAATTCTAGGAGTGGCTCAGGGAGATTAAAGAGCACAAAGGATATTACAAGGTTGGAAGTAGACTATGGAAATATGTTGAGCGCTATCTTGACATAGATCTTTGTGTTGCTGTAGCAGAACAGAATGCATGAGGACATGCATTATAATAGGTTGGGGGAAATGATGAGGCAGAACATTGCCTCATACAAAGACTACTTTTGATAACTTTTTAAACTATTTGGAACAACTTATGATATGATTTTGTACTAATTTTAGTGATACTATGCATTATATGATGATGTTTGCATATTGGAATGATAAAGTGCATATGACCTATTTTGACTGATTTATCTATGTTTTATAATCTGTTTCAGCTGTATTATTTAGTATATTTTGCATTAAATTAATGTTGTAATATTAAGGTGCTGCTATCTATTTGGTTTTATGCTTCTTTCACAAGATTTTCCCACCGTCTACTCACTTTGAATAATCAAAAAGGTGCCAAGAACTTTGTCAACAGTTGACTGTGTAGAAAATATGAATTTTTCCATACAAATTCTAGCCAGTTGTACATATACAACATGGCTTGGAATTTGTCCACTCTAGCTGGTGCACAAGATGGAATTAGTCTTCTAGGTACTCTATGGAGATTATTTCCACCATCACAACTATTCACATGCACTTCTGGTGCAAGAATTGTTGCAAACCCTATTCTGCTGCCTAATATTTCGGAGCAGCTCCGAAATGAGCGCAGAAACAATAATTTTGGTCAAAAGTGCCTTTAAATGCAACAAACGGGTAGTAAATGGTGGTTACAACTATTTAAAGGATATCCCTATCCTTTCCAACACTTGTCCTTCAACGGATGCATTCCAACAGATGAAATGGATAAGGAGTAATGGATCATATCCCTGCATTCTGGAAACAATTTTGCCACAGTTGTAACAGTCCTATATTGTAGCACAAAACCTTATCAATAATGTACCCTACTTGTATAAATAAAATGCTCCCATTTGGTTGAGCATATAGGAGGATATAGGAGCTAGAGGATAGATATTAGTAGAAGTTTAAGTGTTGTAGCCTTGTATTGTAGCAGAACAATATTCTGTAGGATTTTCCCCTGCACTACTGTTATGTTACTGCAAATTGAATAAAGATGTAATTTTATCATTCATGTTTGCTTCTGAGTTCAGTGTGAGGATTTGATAGTGTAGAGCAAGTACTTTTTCCCTCTTTTGGTTCAGGAAGCAAGGGCCACTTCCAGGCCCAGAAGAGGGATTATTCCTGCCAGAGTTCTGCTAATTTCTTGCTGCAGCAGGTCAGCAGGAATCTGACAGCTTTTTGCATGGTTAATATTGAATTAAACTTCATCTAACATGTGGCACATGAATGCATTATAGTTAAGTCATCTAGAATAGATTTTATAGCATAACATTTTCTGTTTCAGCTTCAGCATTTCCAGTCTGTATTTCCAGTTTGCATCAGAGAATTTCTTGTTAATTCAGTTTGCTCCAGATTTGCAATATTTGCTTACCAACCTTTGAATTTCATCATTGTCTTAGGTTTCATTTTCTGTAGGTGTGAAGTTTCAATTCTGAAAAAGTTTCATTGTTGTTATAGTTAATTCTGTGATTTCAATTTTGTTATTTTAAATTTTGTCAACTGAATTCTATCATTTTCAATAGTTCAGATTTGCTTTTCTGCAACTGTGTGAATTTCAATTATGCAAGGATAAGTAGGCACTCAGTTTTAGTTTCTAGGAGATTAAAAGGGACACCTGACACCCCCAAACACTAACTGTTCCATGAATAAGGCCATGATCTAGATGAACTAAAAATCAGATCTGTTAACCCCTGCTTTCGTATATAGCCTTGGACACCGCCCTGGATTGACACATAATGATTAAATGATGAAGAGTTGATGACACTCATCATGTTTTATGAAAATGTTTTTATGCATGTCTTATGGATGTTTTATGGATGATTAATGCAAGCTAAGCATGGTGTGTATACATAGTGTTATGGATTATTAATGCAAGGTAAGCATGATGTGTAGTGCTTATATTGATGATTAATGCAAGCGAAATGACATGTATATGAACTAATAAATGAAAACTATATGAGAGGCATGCATGATGTTCGAATGATCATTTTTATTTTAGATTTTTGTTGGCTAATTTTGTTCATTTTTTGTAATCGGGAGCACCAAACTTGGTGATATTATGCGGGTTGATCCATGATGAAAACATGGATGTTGACATGGAAGAATATATGGATGTTGATATGGAAGAAGATATGGATGTTGATATGGAATGCTAAAATATTTTTAGAGACTCAAATAGACTATTGCTATCAGCCAAACTCACTAAAGGTTGTCTAACTTTCTTTAGGACCAAGGTGTGTGCATGTGAAGGTCATGTAACAAATCTTGAGCATGACAATGACCCTAGGTAATAAATAACCAGTGTGTGTGCATGTGAATTTCATTAACCCATTATGAGTAAATTTGGCATGACCTGTTATGGAATGGACCAAGAAGCTAGATTGTCTGTATGTGTGGTAAGAGATCTCCATTTTGGAAGAGAGACATGTCATCCCACATGAGCTTACTCCACTGCTAGTCAGCCATATAACCCCACTACAGACTCACTCTATAGTCCAATGATCTAATCCGTAGGCCTTAGGGATGACTACATAACTTTTTGAGAAAAATATAGTACGATCCTTACAGATTTAGGGATCTATGGTGTGTACGTAAAATTTGTTAACTTTGGATAGAGATTTTGGGAATTGGATTCTCAACCAAAGTGTGATGAGAATCTGACCCTATCCTTACTACTCTATATTTTGTGTTTGTATTTGGATAGCAACTGTGATAGTGGTTAAAACCACTATTTTTTATTTTTGTACTATGTTGCATGATAGGACAAGTGAGGAATACCCTTTTCACTTCAAGGTGATACCCAAGTATGGTTTTATCCCTCTTTGACTCAAAATATTTTTAATATGTGAAGAAGTGTGGTTGGTGCAAGATTGTTTTTGGAATAAATTGATAAGACTCAAGATTTTATTAATGTGATAAAAGTATTTTTTGGTCCTAAATAAAATTGGACATCGTTTTAGAGGTTTCCAGACACACTAGTAGTGGCTGAGTGACTAAAAACTTAGGATTTTTGTGATTTGTGATAAATAAGATTATTGGCCTATGATATTGGGTAAAACTGCATAAATGCTTCAAATAGGTACCCCCAGTTGTGGAAACTTGACTTTTTTATTTTGGCCATATCATCACTACTATAAAATATCATTGAACATGGGATGGGATGAATGCAATTTGTGAAATGCAAGAGTGTAATGGAATGCATGTGTGATGTAAAATGCATTTGAATGTATGTGGAATGAATGCAAATACAATTTTGAAAATGTAATATGTATGAATGCAATATGAAAAATGCATGTAAAAATATCTATATGTAAATACAGTATGTATGCTATGTGAACATGCCTACGTGCATGATTTGTTTTTGTTTGTTTGTTTTTTTTTTTAGCCATGTATATATAATAATCAAATCATGCATAGAATAGGACCCCCATACAAGGAAAAGCTAATACCTATCTCAAAAATCAATTCAAATGCATATAACCCCATTAATCTTGTGAATGGGTACCAAGCCTAAGAGCCAATCAAGATAATCTATGATGTCATCTAATTATTCCTGCTTATCATCATCTAAATCTACTTGAAATACCTCAAGATTCTTGGTAGAAGATGGAGGTGAAGGTGGAGGGGAAGGAGGAATGTAGTTGGAAAAAAACCCTTAAAAATTCCTCGAATAGGATAAACTCTGAAAAGGAGGGTGCGGAAGAAATTTTGTCCATGTCAACAAGGTTTATGTCAATTGGAATTGGCTGAGCTGGATTGTATGGATTATGGAGTGGGGTGAATAAGTTAATAGGATTCATATTGACCTAGTTGGAAAAGGGATGGATTGGAGGAATGGATGAATGAGATGATTGAACTAGAACCGATGTTTGACTGTTGTTAACCCTGGATAGTAGCAACAAACATGAAATCAAATTTATATGTATTGATGAAGGGATTTTTATTTATTTATGTATATATGTTATAAATTTTGGCTTGGTTGAATGTATCAATGAAATTCAAGTGGTGGGTGGTTCACTAGGTGGGTCAACTTTTTCTTGTGGAAGAAGTAAGCAAAATATGAGTTGATGGATGGGACACAGTCTGAGGTAAAACTCATCTTGTTGGGTAAGGGGAATAATGTGCTGAAATTCCTCTTCAGAATCATTAGAAGCATTGGATATAATTTCATACTCTTCATAAATTCCATCATTAGAATCTGGAAGTAGGTAGGAAATATTTATGGGATTTTATTCTTCATTGAAGCTAAGCTCTTGAAGAACTTGTTAAAGAGAAGTTGTTGAGGAACATAGCAGGGGGGCTTTGTCTTTGCCCTCGAGGCTAAGCCTTTGAAAAGCTTGCTCAAGAGAAGAAGTTGTGGAAAGTGGTGTATACCCTAATACTGAATGATCATGTGCTGCTCAATATGGAAAATCAATGATGTCATATATCCCTTATTCATGGGAACCTAGACCCTGACCTTACCAATTGACTATATGAAAGTAACCAGATGGAAATCCCATCATATTTTGTATGTTGGCATGTCTTGGCTCTTTCGGTTCTTCAAGATTTTTTTTGTAATTAAGGAATCCAAACCTCCATAAACAAATTTGATACTATTTGGAGCAGAACTCATGTCATAGATAACACCTATGGTTAAAGGAGGGTCACATGGGTGATCGAAATCCTTGGCTATAGGGATGGCAAGCAGGATAATGGTAATATCATGGACCACATATTCACCAATACCAAGACTAGTGATGTGGACCTTGAATTAGAATGATGTTGTGGGATATGTGGAAACGGATGACTGAGGATTGGCGAAAGGTTGTGAGGAGTTGAATATTTTGCAATTTGAAAGTTTGACTTATGAAACATCAGCTGATGGAAAGGGATTGGGTGATGGCTTAGAATAATGTGGATGAGGCAATGTTGATGAAGAAGGAATGGTTGTAGAAGTAGTGGTTGAGGTTGACTATGTGGCAAAAGTGGATTGACCTTGACGACATGTACAAGAAGAAATGGATGATTGAGGGGTTTTTGTGATGGGAAGGATACATGGATTCATAGGGATCTTAAATGAAATTGCAATACATGACAGGTTCTACATCTGTGGGGATACAATGGACTTGGCCATAATGAACGTATTTCAAGGATTTGTGGAGAATTAATGGAACACACTTCATTTTCCTCATCCAAGGTCTACCAAGGAGTACATTGTATACCATGGCCCCTTCCAATATGTGGAACATGGTGTGCAATATTTTAACCCCTAATTCAATAGGTAAAACAATAGTAGCAACTATCGTACACAAAGCATTATTAAATGCTTTGAGGGTGAAGGATGACATGGAAATGTGGGAGGGTGGAAGTTTGAGGTTGCTAAGGGCAGCAGTAGTAATAATGTTTATGAATGATCCAGTATCAATTAAGACCCTTTTAAATGTCTTCTTGTCTATTAAGGCCATGATATGTAATAGAGGATCTATGGATTTTGATGTCATCGACTTTATTTCAAAGTCATAAAAGATGATGTATGAATCCATGCATGTTCTAATGCTCCCTAAATTTTTTTTAAAGGCATTAGGATCTTGGGTTTCGAACTCAATCAATTTTAGAATTTCCATTAAGGCTTCTCTATGCCTAGGATATTGTTGGATGAGATCATATAAGGACAACTTTGTTGAAGCCATCTTCAAACTTGTAGTCAATTAGCTACTTAAGGATACCGTTGGCCTTAGAGGATGATGAATTGGTTGATTTGGTGGACTAGAAATATGGATTGGTAGGGATGGATTTGGGGAAGTTTGAATAGGTGGAATATTGGAAGGTTGTGACAAATTTGGTTGTCGAGCATTTTTTTAACTTTACCTTTGACCTCTTGTGACCACATGGACTGATCCCACAAAATTTTGATAAGTTTGAACATGATTAACTTGGTTAGGAGGTGTAAGATGATTATTACCTCCTACATTAGTTTGGGCCTCTTCATGATTAGGAAGAGGTATTTGAAAGATTCCCAAGTTTTAATTTTGTGGAGCTAGGGGGTTATCAGCCTTAAGAACCCGCAATTCTATGAAATATTGGATGATGTTCTTAAAAATGTTGCATGTTGATGTCATGACCATTTTTCCTATGGTATGGGTAAAATAGATGTTCTCTATAATTTATGTTACGTTTGGTAGGGTCATCAAGCATGATTTTCGATAAAGTAAACTTATTTATTTCATTAAAATTTTGAAATATGGAAGAGTATGATTCCATTAAAGGAGTGTATTGGCATTGTGGTCGAGAATGTTGTTGATGGATGAGGTTTTCCATAATTTATGTTGTGTTTTGTATCGTTAGTGCTTGAGTTATCAAGGGGACCACATGATAATTAATTTTTTATGGTTTTTGCACGAGTTGTTGAGCCATTACAGGCTGACTCATAACCACTTTATTGACTTGATTGGATATACTAGCTGAAGAGGCTTGAGATGATATGTTTTGGTTGGATTGATTTCTTTTAAATTGGACCTTGTTTTGCCATTATTTCTTCTTAGGATTAATCATACCCTCTTGGATTTTTATTTCCTCAATGATGCTAGCCTATGCCAAAGCTTATTAAAATTAATGATACGTATGAAGTTGAAGCATCCAAGAGATGGTTTTTAAGCAACTCTTGGTAAATAATTTAATGATTTCATCCATTAGAAGGGAGAATGGAAATTTGGTAATGACTACCCTCAAAAAGTTTCCAAAGTTATAGATAGTTGCATCTTCCAATTACCTTAATTCATACACATTTGATAATGAAAATTTCTTTTTAATTTTTAGGATGAAATACTCAAGAAATATGTCAATAAATTGAGAAAAAATATAGATACTATGAGTTGGTAACTGATTCGAACCACTTTATGGTGTATCCTCCTAATTTTTGAGAAAATATTCAAAGCATGAGAGCATTTTTAGTTTGAATCTGAAAGCATGTGTGAACAAGTAAGCTAACATGCTCCTTAGGGTCCTCAGTTCCCCTAAATTTATCAAACTTCGGTAATGTAAAGTTTACCGAATATGGTGGTGATGGTACTGAAGGATGGATTGGTTGATGGATCATTTGGTTTAGATCTGATTTTTGGGTTGAACTACCAGGAAAAATTAGCATCAAATGAACTATTTACTTTTGCATGGCCTGAATCCTAAGATCTTCCCCAGGAATGTGGAAGCCTTGGATAACCTGATGACTTGGCGATGGACTAGAAGAAAGATGTTGTGGAGTGATGAAACTATTTTTATGAAATGGATTAGTTTGAAATAGATGGTGAGAATATTGATGATTGAAAGAAGGAGAATATTGATGAATAAGAATATTTTGGAGGAGTTGGTTGGGTTGACCAAAGGAAATAGTGGTTGGAGGGGTTGAATTTTGGATTGGAGGCGAATTGGAAATGGATATTACCAATGATTGGGATATACAGGTGGAATTTTAGTTGGCTATGGTTGGTTGGTCTAGAGCTACAAGATGCGTAGGATCTAATTGAACTTTATGTCTAGCATTTTGATACTCTAGAAGCACTTTATTCATGAGACCCAAAATCCTGAAGATCTTGATCAATCATGGAAGAAATTGATAAGGTTGCAGATGGATTAGAGGATGATGGTATGGATGTGGGTGGATTGGAGGAATGTGGAATGGTGCAAGTTGTGCTTGATGTGGCAACTTGTGAAGTTTGTAACTATGAGGTAGCATTGACATACTCCTCATACAAAGGATTGGAGCAGATTTGGGTATAGCCATATGGGTGATGAGTGTTAAAAACATTCAAGTTTTTTTGGGTTGGACTAGGAGAGGAGGGCATAACATATTCATAAGCCGAATTAGGATATCCTTGGGTGGTGTTATATGGACATGATGTAGCCAATTCTATTTTCTCAACATAGTTTTTACTAAGGGGTTCGAGGACATAATTAGAAGACTTGTATATAGAATCCAACTTGTCCATGTCAATTTGGAGGGATGTATGTTCATTGTTTTTGGGAATGGGTCCCTCTTGTGATAGATATTTGTGAATGAACCTAGATGGACTAGTTTGGATGGAATTGGAAAGGTTAGCTACTAAAGTAGTGGGTATTCTAGTTGTATTTTCCATTAAGTTATTTTGATTTAATATTTTTTTTTGATTTCGAGTTAAAACCATAAAATAATTAAATCAAAATACAATTTTAGGATAGTTAAATTTTAAAACTAAAAACAAAGATAAATAATTTAGAAAAAAAGAAAACAATAAATCCTAAGTTTCACCTTGTGTGGCTCACCTCATTCATTTATTATCTCTTTTTAATGTGAAATCCTTTTAGATATGGCAGTTTTGTGTGTTTGGTGCATCCAAATCTTGTTTAATGAAAAATAAAGGTAAAAGACTATGGCTAGATGGAGCAATGAGATTCTTGTTGGTGATGAAATCCAAAAAAAATTCTTGGGGGTAGTCCTAAGGTGTCTAGGTGTAGATATTTGGTGGATGGAGATGAATACCATCATCACCAAACCACAAGCAACAATTTATGATGAAATCTAGTTACTATTGTTTTAAATGCAGCATGTCGTGTGTGATTAATTTTAAGTTTTTTTGTTCTCTATTGTGGTCAAACAATGTTAAAATTAATATATTTTACACATCTAAATTAGAATCCAATACATAAATACAAATTTCTTCTAAAGAGTGTGAAGTACACCGCTTAAAACCCCCTGTCTAGATAGCAACTGGGGGGTTCTTCCACCTCTCTGCCAAAGGTGCCACCCAAGGGCAGGAATAATTTTTGCAATCAAGTATTGTTATGACTTAGATAAGTAAAATAAGTAATCCTTAACTCCTAATATGCAAATTCTAATTGATGCTTTTCATTTTCAAATGCAAACAAAAATATGTAGGAATCATTTGAATTTGCAATTCTTCTTGAAATAAAAAAACCTAAAATATGTGAATGAAATGAATGCACAGATGTCCTAGGTGAAATATAACATGAATTTATTTCTATATTCCTTAATGTGTGTTCATTTTAAACTCAAAATTAAAAAACACAGCAAAATATTGAAATACGTAAAAGTAGGATTTTGGAAAAATATTGTTGGAGATCTTACTTGAAAGCCTATGCTCTGATCCAAAATATTGCTAGGTGTAGTGGAGTGCCTCTAAATGCATGGCAAGGTGTTTGTATAGGTGTAGTTTTGCACTTGTGGGAATCAGTAGGTGTCGCAAAGTGCCTGCGTACCTATCTGCAACTATCACAAGACTTTTTAGAAACCCAGCAAAATGGAACAAAATGGAAGTTAGCAAAGTAAATCAAAATGATCACCATTTGTGAAGCAAAAATTTGACATTAAATCAATATAGAAATAAATAAATCAGATGAACAAGATATTGCACAAAATATGATTTTATTCAATAAATAGGGGGGAGCTAAGAAAAATTCTTTTGTTACAATTAATCCGTTCAACGAAATTATTTTGATACAATAAATACAAGTGCTATGGTTCTCTAAAACCATAGCTACAACAACAAGTAGTGTATCCTGTATATTTATTCCAACAGGGTGAGTGGGCTTTTGGTTATCTATAATCGGGCCACTCTAGCTTTAGCAGCTACTCAAAAATCCTTGATTGATGCTACCTGATCCTGCACATACAAAAAACATAAATTTTTTAGTAAAAAAAAGAGGGTTCCACTGTGTGAACCCTCATAAATGCTAGCTAAAACCCTAGATATAAGTAAAAAAGCATGAAAAAACCAAATAACAATAAATAAATGCAGACAAATACTTACTTTGATGTTTTGTTTCTCCGTTGCATATTTTATGGTATGGTGCCATGGAGGCACTTAGTGATCTTATGTGATAGATTCTAGTGTGTGGCTGAGGGAATAAATAGCACTAGGATGCACCTATAGAATGCAAAAAGCATGCGGTTGTGCCTATGGGATGAGGAAGGCACTTGGTTGCACCTACGGATGAGGGCTAAATATACAGAAGTAGATTGGGGGAATGTGAAGGACTCGACAGATGGACAATAATGGCGACAGTGGAAATAGGATGCAAAGGTGGTTGGAATACAAAAATAATAGGGCAAGCTAGGGTTTTGGGGAAGGATAATCTAGGGCACAACCTACTAACAATAAACTATCTCTTAGCAAGGTTAGATCTCACAAGAAAAATAGTGCTCCAGCGTTCAAGCTTTCCAGCTTTTCCAAGGGGTTGAGCATTGAGAATGCTCCTATTTATTACCAAGCCTAGGGTTTACTTTAGGGTTTTACAAAATTGTGTGGATAGGATAAAAGCAAATACAAGGGCTGATATTAGACTTTAAGTGTGACACGGATTAAGGAAGATGGATGGTTGCAATTAGGTTAGATTAGATGACTGAGGTTGATTTGGATTATAAATATATATTTTGAAGAACACAAGCTTATACTGAGAGGGGGGGTGAACAGTATAAGACCTCTTTTTACTTTTTCCTTTATACTTCAAAATAGTAAAGCAATATACCCAAAGCAATATCAAAGCAATGCACAATATCATCCACAAAGTGACACCAATTTTAACGTGGTTCACCCGAATGGTTGGGCTACGTCCACAAAACTTTTCTCTAAAAGTTATCTCAAAGTTCTTTGGGAATCCTTCCCAATTACAATGTTTATGAGCCTCGGCCCAAAGGAGATACCTTCCCCCAATCAGAATTTATGAGCCTCTGCTCAAAGGAGATACCTTCCCCCAATCAGAATTTATGAGCCTCTGCTCAAAGGAGATACCTTCCCCTCTGCTCTGGAAATGATCCCTCAGAAGATCAACCGCCTCTACCTCTTGCCAAGCACGTGGAACTCCTTTCCACCGAAGACCTCCTGTCCTCAATGCTTAGCCTAAGAGACCTCTGCCTTCTATGATCACGTCCACAGCAGCTCAGCAACCTGTACCAAACACAGTCGGTCGGTCTAGTACAAGTCTTCCTCTGTCTCGTCGATCTGTCCAACTCTTGAACAAATCAATCCTCTACATACAAGCCTTCTCAAAGACTTGCCAAATCTGTCCTCGGGTTCTTCTCATAGAACCAATGCACCTCTGTCCTCAAGTTCTCTAATAGAACTATCAAACTCAGCTCACAAGTCCTCTGCTAGGACCTGTCCAAATCTGCTCACAAGTCCCCACCGAACCTAGTCCAAAACTGCTCACAAGTCCCCATCGAAACCTGTCCAAAATTGCTCACAAGTCCCCACTGGAACCTGTCCAAAAACTCAGCAAGCTCACCAAGAAAAACTTTCTTAGTAGGAAATCACAAAGTGAATTGTTAGAGACCCAATGTGATTTTTCAAACTCATAGAAGCATAAAGAGAATTGTTAGAGACTCAATATGTTCTATACTCAAATCCCAATCTCAAAACTCAACTCAAATCAACTCAGCTCAATCTCAATCTCAAATCTGAAAACTCAACTCAATATCTCAAATGGATAGGATAGAATGTTTTCTTTCAAGAACATGAAACCCCAACAATTGCCAACTATGCAAAGAATCACATAACAATGATACTCATGTTCTTTTCACCATCAATTAGGGTTTCAACAACAATGCTCATCAAACAAGGTTTAGTCAACCAACACCATTCAACTCAACATCAACCTTGAAGCATTCAACCAATCATCACAAGAAAAGGAAACAAGTAGAAATCCTTTTCCCTCCAAAGATATTTGAACAAAACAGCCACCAACACAATATCACCAAATGCAAAGAATAACTTGCTCAAATCAACTCAATGGAGTAAGCCCAATATCATGAATCAAGTAAAGCAATAACTTGATCAAACAACCTCTATGGAAGCAACTCAACCATCAAACTCAAAACAGCCAACCAAGGGTTCCACCAACTCAATGCAAGTAGCTAGACTCACAAATATAAACCCTAGTGCACAAAGCTTCCACTATCTCAAACCAAAAATTATGCATTCACCAAAAACTCTCATCAAGGATAACAATGCATAAGAAGTCTTCAACAAACCAGAAAATAGGATTTACACCCAACCAAAGGAAACCTAGTTGAAAACCTTTTCACTCCAACCTTATTTCAGAAAAACATACACCAATCATACTCATAAGGAAAATGTGCCCATACCTTTTTGGAGTAGAAGAAAATTGATCCTTAAAGTTGTCACCACACACAACCCTCAAACTTCCAACCAAGTTAGGGTTAGAACCAAGATAAATGAGCATATATAAAAACTTTCCTTAATACACCTTTTAGCTCCTCTTCTTTAAAAACAACCACCAAAGAAGCCAAAAACACAACAACCAAAACTTACACCTTATATCTCCATTTTTAAATTTAGCATAGCAAAAGACTAATCTCAAAAATACAACCAAAGAAATATCCCCTTATTTCTCCTATGTCTTTTAAACAATGCTAAACAATGCCAAAAATCATATCAAGAAAATAATCACACCTTATAATGGCTGCCCTTGAAGAATCCGAAATTCGCGGCACAAAACACGTTTTAATAAAAACGTGACTAATCCATGCACAGCTCCCTCCGTGGGGATCGAAACGCAGACCTCCGCCTACGCAAGGCCCAAACGCAGCCTTCATTTCCACTAGCCCACAAGGGGCTTACGAAGTCCAAGACGGACTTCCTTCCACATAAACGGTCAAGCTTTTCGAAAGCTTTTCAAACCACGAGCTCTCCTCTTTCGCAGCGTAAACAGAACATTCGATCGCAGCCAAACCAATTAATTGCCTTCGATTTTCCAAGTGGGTTTAACCTTAGGAACCTTCTCATATTTATAGTCCATACGTGGACTTTAGAACACGTCGGTCGCAAAGAAAAGTAATTTCGAATTTAATCGAAATTTGCTTTCTAAAGGGTTTAAAAACCCTTAAAGTATTTTTAATAAATTAAAAATAATTTCTCCCTTAATTAATTAAATAATTAATTAATTAAAACCTTGAAGGGTTTTAAATAATAATTAAATAAATAATAAAGAGAACCTCCATTGGTTTTAATAAAAACCATTTAACTTGGTTTTAATGAAAAACCCTTCCAATGGAATCTCTCCGGATTCTCTTAAAAATATTCTCTTGGAATCTTCCACCTTTGAAGCCAACACATCCTCTTAACATTAATGCCATTTCCTTTTGACATCAATGACAACTCATAGACAAGAAGCTAGGATCTCAAACCCAAAATTGCCAACAATCTCCCCCTTTGTCATTGATGGCAAACCATGCTTCTCAACAACACATAAACTCAACATAAACAACTCCCCCTGTCTTGAGGCTCTCCCCCTTACTCATATCTCTCCCCCTTTGTCATCAATGGCAAAGGGTCACCTTTGGGGCTCGGGACTAAGAATGAGCCTCTTAGCTTAGTCCCTCCCCCACCTCCTGATGAGGTGATTAATTCTTGGGTGGGAGTAAAACTCCCATTAGGCACTGATCATCATCAGTGTCTATAACTTCCTTTTCGGGCCTTCTCTTGAACTCTTTGTCCATATTCCTGTTCCTATCACTGTTCTTGTTCTTGTTCTCATCCCTGTTCTTGTCCATGCCTTGATCCTTGGACCTGATCATGCCACTGTTCCTGTTCCTATATTCTGGAATTTCAGCTCTACACTGTCTAATTGTGTGACCTTCATTGTTGCACTTGAAACACTTGACGATGTTGTTTCTCTGAGGTAAACCTGATCTTTGAATCCACCAGTTCTACAAAACCTACCAAACCTGTTCCTGTTATTTGCCTTGCAATAAATTGCCTTGTGCCCAAACTATTGACAAGAGTAGCAATACCCTTGAAAGTAACTAGCACTTCTGAAACTGTCATTTACCTTCCTTCACTTGAGCCATGCAATGTGAAGCCATGTGACCAAACTCGTGACAAGCAAAACATCTGCCTTGAAACTTTCCTTTAATTGACCTCTTAGGTCCTGAAAACTTCTTCTTCTCATTCTGAATTCCCTATTTTCTGTTTCTGTGCATCTATCATTCAAGGACTCCTTTTCTGAAATACTTTCCTCATCAGAACTCTCTTCCTTTTGGAGTCTCTTACTAGACTCTCCAACTTGTTCCTTGTGTGGCTTAACAAAACCAAGGCCTATTTTATCTGTTGTCTTTCTTTGACCTTTGATGAGTGACTTAACCTTTTTGGAGCTATCTTGAAACTTGTAAAGCTTATCCTTGTACTCTTTAGTTTCCTCTTTCAAAGAAGCCATTTTCTGTTCTAACTCACTATACTCAAGAACCTTAGACTCTAACTCATCCTTGAGTTCTTGTGTCTTAGCTATAGAGAAGTCAAGACTTTCTATAAGATCATCTCTCTCCATACAACATTCATCTAACTTATCCTTGAGTCTAGCATTCTTCTTTCTTTCCTTTTCCAAAACACTAAGAGCACTAATAAGTTCACTTTCAAGATCCTTTATTTGATTTCCTTTTGAATCATCAAAGCCTTTTTCAGATTTCTTATCACTAGAGGTGCTACCCTTTTCAAAAACCATACATGCATCTTCCTTATAGTTTTCTGAAGCATCCTCATACATACTAGAAACCAAATCATTATTTGTGCAATCATCCTCAAGGTGACCAAAATTTCCACATCTAAGACATTTCATGATAATGAATCTATGTTTCGGTTCTTCCTCTTTTTCTGATATGAACAACATCTCATTTTCATTATCACTTGAAGAACTTTCACTATCACTACTAGAACACTTACTTGCTTTGTCTAGGTAGAAACTCTTCTTGTGCTTGTGAGAATACCTCTTTCCTTGATTGTTGTGCTCATCTTTGTTTTTCCTGTGATGCTTGTGCTTTTCAGAATCCTTGCTCTTAGAATCCTGTTTATCTTCATCACTTTTATTCTTGGGAATAGTACAGACAGTAGCATAATGACCAAACTTTCCACAATTGAAACATCTTATATTTTTCATACTTTTGTGCTTTCTAGAGAACTTGCCTTTCTTGCTGTAATATGCCTCTTCATCACTAGAAGACTCATCACTATCTTGAAGTTGTTTACCCTTGGAATTCTTGGTAGCCTTGAAAGTTGCCTCTTTCTTGACATCAACCTTCACTTGAGTTCTCAACTCAAATGCTGCAAGTATACTATGGAGCTCATCCTTTTTCAACTTATCCAAATCTTTAGCTTCCTCAATAGCAGAAATATTTTCACTAAATCTATTAGGAAGAGATCTTAAAATCTTATCACAAACATCATTTTCAGCAAGCTCAAGACCTAAGTCTTTCATGGAGTTAACAACCTCATCCATACGAAGCATGTAGTCACTAATATTTTCATCATCATTCATCTTGAGTTGTTCAAACATACCTTTGAAGTGTCTCAACTTGGCCTTTCTGACATTTGTATCACCTGTATGAACCACCTTCAACTGTTTCCACATTTCACTAGTTGTCTTGCAGTGAATCACTTTGGTGAGATCTGCTTTCTGTAAGCCTTTCAGGATTGCATTCATTGCTTTTGAATTGCTGTGATGTAGGAGCCTTTCTTCTTTAGTATTAGGACCATGTTCAGGAATAGTGTACTCATCTTCAATCACTTCCCAAACCTCATTCCCAAGTGCCATTAGATGAACCTTCATCCTTGCACTCCAAAGACCAAAATCTGACCCATCAAGAATAGGTGTTGCATTGCCACTTGAATGATCCATTGTGTTCTTTACTAGCTTTTCCTTCAAGTTGTTAAACTTTTCGAAGGCACCTGCTCTGATACCAATTGAAGAACACAAGCTTATACTGAGAGGGGGGTGAACAATATAAGACCTCTTTTTACTTTTTCCTTTATACTTCAAAATAGTAAAGCAATATACCCAAAGCAATATCAAAGCAATGCACAATATCATCCACAAAGTGACACCAATTTTAACGTGGTTCACCCGTAATGGTCGAGCTACATCCACAAAACTTTTCTCTAAAAGTTATCTCAAAGTTCTTTGGGAATCCTTCCCAATTACAATGTTTATGAGCCTCGGCCCAAAGGAGATACCTTCCCCCAATCAGAATTTATGAGCCTCTCGCTCAAAGGAGATACCTTCCCCCAATCAAAATTTATGAGCCTCTGCTCAAAGGAGATACCTTCCCTCTCGCTCTAGAAATGATCCCTCAGAAGATCAACTGCCTCTACCTCTTGCCAAGCACGTGGAACTCCTTTCCATCGAAGACCTCCTGTCCTCAATGCTTAGCCTAAGAGACCTCTCCCTTCTATGATCACGTCCACAGCAGCTCAACAACCTGTACCAAACACAGTCACTCGGTCTAGTACAAGTCTTCCTCTGTCTATCAGATCTGTCCAACTCTTGAACAAATCAATCCTCTACATACAAGCCTTCTCAAAGACTTGCCAAATCTGTCCTCAGGTTCTTCTCATAGAACCAATGCACCTCTGTCCTCAAGTTCTCTGATAGAACTATCAAACTCAGCTCACAAGTCCTCTGCTAGGACCTGTCCAAATCTGCTCACAAGTCCCCACCGAAACCTGTCCAAAATTGCTCACAAGTCCCCATTGGAACCTGTCCAAAAATTGCTCACAAGTCCCCACTAGAACCTGTCCAAAAACTCAACAAGCTCACCAAGAAAAACTTTCTTAGTAGGAAATCACAAAGTGAATTGTTAGAGACCCAATGTGATTTTTCAAACTCATAGAAGCATAAAGAGAATTGTTAGAGACTCAATATGTTCTATACTCAAATCCCAATCTCAAAACTCAACTCAAATCAACTCAGCTCAATCTCAATCTCAAATCTGAAAACTCAACTCAATATCTGAAATGGATAGGATAGAATGTTTTCTTTCAAGAACATGAAACCCCAACAATTGCCAACTATGCAAAGAATCACATAACAATGATACTCATGTTCTTTTCACCATCAATTAGGGTTTCAACAACAATGCTCATCAAACAAGGTTTAGTCAACCAACACCATTCAACTCAACATCAACCTTGAAGCATTCAACCAATCATCACAAGAAAAGGAAACAAGTAGAAATCCTTTTCCCTCCAAAGATATTTGAACAAAACAGCCACCAACACAATATCACCAAATGCAAAGAATAACTTGCTCAAATCAACTCAATGGAGTAAGCCCAATATCATGAATCAAGTAAAGCAATAACTTGATCAAACAACCTCTATGGAAGCAACTCAACCATCAAACTCAAAACAGCCAACCAAGGGTTCCACCAACTCAATGCAAGTAGCTAGACTCACAAATATAAACCCTAGTGCACAAAGCTTCCACTATCTCAAACCAGAAATTATGCATTCACCAAAAACTCTCCTCAAGGATAACAATGCATAAGTAGTCTTCAACAAACCAGAAAATAGGATTTACACCCAACCAAAGGAAACCTAGTTGAAAACCTTTTCACTCCAACCTTATTTCAGAAAAACATACACCAATCATACTCATAAGAAAAATGTGCCCATACCTTTTTGGAGTAGAAGAAAATTGATCCTTAAAGCTGTCACCACACACAACCCTCAAACTTCCAACCAAGTTAGGGTTAGAACCAAGATAAATGAGCATATATAAAAACTTTCCTTAATACACCTTTTAGCTCCTCTTCTTTAAAAACAACCACCAAAGAAGCCAAAAACACAACAACCAAAACTTACACCTTATATCTCCATTTTTAAATTTAGCATAGCAAAAGACTAATCTCAAAAATACAACCAAAGAAATATCCCCTTATTTCTCCTATGTCTTTTAAACAATGCTAAACAATGCCAAAAATCATATCAAGAAAATAATCACACCTTATAATGGCTGCCCTTGAAGAATCCAAAATTCACGGCACAAAACACGTTTTAATAAAAACGTGACTAATCCATGCACAACTCCCTCCGCGGGGATCGAAACGTAGACCTCCGCCTACGCAAGGCCCAAATGCAGCCTTCACTGCCACTAGCCCACAAGGGGCTTACGAAGTCCAAGACGGACTTCCTTCCACATAAACGGTCAAGCTTTCCGAAAGCTTTTCAAACCACGAGCTCTCCTCTTTCGCAGCGTAAATAGAACATTCGATCGCAGCCAAACCAATTAATTGCCTTCGATTTTCCAAGTGGGTTTAACCTTAGGAACCTTCTCATATTTATAGTCCATACGTGGACTTTAGAACACGTCGTCTGCAAAGAAAAGTAATTTCGAATTTAATCGAAATTTGCTTTCTAAAGGGTTTAAAAACCCTTAAAGTATTTTTAATAAATTAAAAATAATTTCTCCCTTAATTAATTAAATAATTAATTAATTAAAACCTTGAAGGGTTTTAAATAATAATTAAATAAATAATAAAGAGAACCTCCATTGGTTTTAATAAAAACCATTGCCAATGGAATCTCTCCCAGGATTCTCTTAAAAATATTCTCTTGGAATCTTCCACCTTTGAAGCCAACACATCCTCTTAACATTAATGCCATTTCCTTTTGACATCAATGACAACTCATAGACAAGAAGCTAGGATCTCAAACCCAAAATTGCCAACAATCTCCCCCTTTGTCATTGATGGCAAACCATGCTTCTCAACAACACATAAACTCAACATAAACAGCTCCCCCTGTCTTGAGGCTCTCCCCCTTACTCATATCTCTCCCCCTTTGTCATCAATGGCAAAGGGTCACCTTTGGGGCTCGGGACTAAGAATGAGCCTCTTAGCTTAGTCCCTCCCCCACCTCCTGATGAGGTGATTAATTCTTGGGTGGGAGTAAAACTCCCATTAGGCACTGATCATCATCAGCGTCTATAACTTCCTTGCCGGGCCTTCTCTTGAACTCTTTGTCCATATTCCTGTTCCTGTCACTATTCTTGTTCTTGTTCTCATCCCTGTTCTTGTCCATGCCTTGATCCTTGGACCTGATCATGCCACTGTTCCTGTTCCTGTATTCTAGAATTTCAGCTCTACACTGTCTGATTGTGTGACCTTCATTGTTGCACTTGAAACACTTGACGATGTTGTTTCTCTGAGGTAAACCTGATCTTTGAATCCACCAGTTCTGACCAAACCTGTTCGCAAACTTGTTCGACCAAACCTGTTCTTGTTATTTGCCTTGCAATAAACCGCCTTGTGCCCAAACTGTTGACAAGAGTAGCAATACCCTTGAAAGTAACTAGCACTTCTGAAACTGTCATTTACCTCCTTCACTTGAGCCATGCAATGTGAAGCCATGTGACCAAACTCGTGACAAGCAAAACATCTGCCTTGAAACTTTCCTTTAATTGATCTCTTAGGTTTTGAAAACTTCTTCTTCTCATTCCGAATTCTATTTTCTATTTTGTGCATCTATCATTCAAGGACTCCTTTTCTGAAATACTTTCCTCATCAGAACTCTCTTCCTTTTGGAGTCTCTTACTAGACTCTCCAACTTGTTCCTTGTGTGGCTTAACAAAACCAAGGCCTGTTTTATCTCGTTGTCTTTCTTTGACCTTTGATGAGTGACTTAACCTTTTTGGAGCTATCTTGAAACCTCGTAAAGCTTATCCTTGTACTCTTTAGTTTCCTCTTTCAAAGAAGCCATTTTCTGTTCTAACTCACTATACTCAAGAACCTTAGACTCTAACTCATCCTTGAGTTCTTGTGTCTTAGCTATAGAGAAGTCAAGACTTTCTATAAGATCATCTCTCTCCATACAACATTCATCTAACTTATCCTTGAGTCTAGCATTCTTCTTTCTTTCCTTTTCCAAAACACTAAGAGCACTAATAAGTTCACTTTCAAGATCCTTTATTTGATTTCCTTTTGAATCATCAAAGCCTTTTTCAGATTTCTTATCACTAGAGGTGCTACCCTTTTCAAAAACCATACATGCATCTTCCTTATAGTTTTCTGAAGCATCCTCATACATACTAGAAACCAAATCATTATTTGTGCAATCATCCTCAAGGTGACCAAAATTTCCACATCTAAGACATTTCATGATAATGAATCTATGTTTCGGTTCTTCCTCTTTTTCTGATATGAACAACATCTCATTTTCATTATCACTTGAAGAACTTTCACTATCACTACTAGAACACTTACTTGCTTTGTCTAGGTAGAAACTCTTCTTGTGCTTGTGAGAATACCTCTTTCCTTGATTGTTGTGCTCATCTTTGTTTTTCCTGTGATGCTTGTGCTTTTCAGAATCCTTGCTCTTAGAATCCTGTTTATCTTCATCACTTTCATTCTTGGGAAAAGTACAATTAGTAGCATAATGACCAAACTTTCCACAATTGAAACATCTTATATTTTTCATACTTTTGTGCTTTCTAGAGAACTTGCCTTTCTTGTTGTAATATGCCTCTTCATCACTAGAAGACTCATCACTATCTTGAAGTTGTTTACCCTTGGAATTCTTGGTAGCCTTGAAAGTCGCCTCTTTCTTGACATCAACCTTCACTTGAGTTCTCAACTCAAATGCTGCAAGTATACTATGGAGCTCATCCTTTTTCAACTTATCCAAATCTTTAGCTTCCTCAATAGCAGAAATATTTTCACTAAATCTATTAGGAAGAGATCTTAAAATCTTATCACAAACATCATTTTCAGCAAGCTCAAGACCTAAGTCTTTCATGGAGTTAACAACCTCATCCATACGAAGCATGTAGTCACTAATATTTTCATCATCATTCATCTTGAGTTGTTCAAACATACCTTTGAAGTGTCTCAACTTGGCCTTTCTGACATTTGTATCACCCGTATGAACCACCTTCAACTCGTTTCCACATTTCACTAGTTGTCTTGCAGTGAATCACTTTGGTGAGATCTGCTTTCTGTAAGCCTTTCAGGATTGCATTCATTGCTTTTGAATTGTTGTGATGTAGGAGCCTTTCTTCTTTAGTATTAGGACCATGTTCAGGAATAGTGTACTCATCTTCAATCACTTCCCAAACCTCATTCCCAAGTGCCATTAGATGAACCTTCATCCTTGCACTCCAAAGACCAAAATCTGACCCATCAAGAATAGGTGTTGCATTGCCACTTGAATGATCCATTGTGTTCTTTACTAGCTTTTCCTTCAAGTTGTTAAACTTTTCGAAGGCACCTGCTCTCGATACCAATTGAAGAACACAAGCTTATACTGAGAGGGGGGTGAACAAGTATAAGACCTCTTTTTACTTTTTCCTTTATACTTCAAAATAGTAAAGCAATATACCCAAAGCAATATCAAAGCAATGCACAATATCATCCACAAAGTGACACCAATTTTAACGTGGTTCACCCGTAATGGTCGGGCTACGTCCACAAAACTTTTCTCTAAAAGTTATCTCAAAGTTCTTTGGGAATCCTTCCCAATTACAATGTTTATGAGCCTCGGCCCAAAGGAGATACCTTCCCCCAATCAAAATTTATGAGCCTCTGCTCAAAGGAGATACCTTCCCCAATCAAAATTTATGAGCCTCTGCTCAAAGGAGATACCTTCCCCTCTGCTCTAGAAATGATCCCTCGGAAGATCAACTGCCTCTACCTCTTGCCAACATGTGGAACTCCTTTCCATCGAAGACCTCCTGTCCTCAATGCTTAGCCTAAGAGACCTCTGCCTTCTATGATCACGTCCACAGCAGCTCAACAACCTGTACCAAACACAGTCAATCGGTCTAGTACAAGTCTTCCTCTGTCTGTCAGATCTGTCCAACTCTTGAACAAATCAATCCTCTACATACAAGCCTTCTCAAAGACTTGCCAAATCTGTCCTCAGGTTCTTCTCATAGAACCAATGCACCTCTGTCCTCAAGTTCTCTCGATAGAACTATCAAACTCAGCTCACAAGTCCTCTGCTAGGACCTGTCCAAATCTGCTCACAAGTCCCCATCGAAACCTGTCCAAAACTGCTCACAAGTCCCCACCAGAACCTGTCCAAAACTGCTCACAAGTCCCCACTGGAACCTGTCCAAAAACACAACAAGCTCACCAAGAAAAACTTTCTTAGTAGGAAATCACAAAGTGAATTGTTAGAGACCCAATGTGATTTTTCAAACTCATAGAAGCATAAAGAGAATTGTTAGAGACTCAATATGTTCTATACTCAAATCCCAATCTCAAAACTCAACTCAAATCAACTCAGCTCAATCTCAATCTCAAATCTGAAAACTCAACTCAATATCTGAAATGGATAGGATAGAATGTTTTCTTTCAAGAACATGAAACCCCAACAATTGCCAACTATGCAAAGAATCACATAACAATGATACTCATGTTCTTTTCACCATCAATTAGGGTTTCAACAACAATGCTCATCAAACAAGGTTTAGTCAACCAACACCATTCAACTCAACATCAACCTTGAAGCATTCAACCAATCATCACAAGAAAAGGAAACAAGTAGAAATCCTTTTCCCTCCAAAGATATTTGAACAAAACAGCCACCAACACAATATCACCAAATGCAAAGAATAACTTGCTCAAATCAACTCAATGGAGTAAGCCCAATATCATGAATCAAGTAAAGCAATAACTTGATCAAACAACCTCTATGGAAGCAACTCAACCATCAAACTCAAAACAGCCAACCAAGGGTTCCACCAACTCAATGCAAGTAGCTAGACTCACAAATATAAACCCTAGTGCACAAAGCTTCCACTATCTCAAACCAGAAATTATGCATTCACCAAAAACTCTCCTTAAGGATAACAATGCATAAGTAGTCTTCAACAAACCAGAAAATAGGATTTACACCCAACCAAAGGAAACCTAGTTGAAAACCTTTTCACTCCAACCTTATTTCAGAAAAACATACACCAATCATACTCATAAGAAAAATGTGCCCATACCTTTTTGGAGTAGAAGAAAATTGATCCTTAAAGTTGTCACCACACACAACCCTCAAACTTCCAACCAAGTTAGGGTTAGAACCAAGATAAATGAGCATATATAAAAACTTTCCTTAATACACCTTTTAGCTCCTCTTCTTTAAAAACAACCACCAAAGAAGCCAAAAACACAACAACCAAAACTTACACCTTATATCTCCATTTTTAAATTTAGCATAGCAAAAGACTAATCTCAAAAATACAACCAAAGAAATATCCCCTTATTTCTCCTATGTCTTTTAAACAATGCTAAACAATGCCAAAAATCATATCAAGAAAATAATCACACCTTATAATGGCTGCCCTTGAAGAATCCAAAATTCACGGCACAAAACACGTTTTAATAAAAACGTGACTAATCCATGCACAACTCCCTCCGTGGGGATCGAAACGCAGACCTCCGCCTACGCAAGGCCCAAACGCAGCCTTCACTGCCACTAGCCCACAAGAGGCTTACGAAGTCCAAGACGGACTTCCTTCCACATAAACGGTCAAGCTTTTCGAAAGCTTTTCAAACCACGAGCTCTCCTCTTTCGCAGCGTAAATAGAACATTCGATCGCAGCCAAACCAATTAATTGCCTTCGATTTTCCAAGTGAGTTTAACCTTAGGAACCTTCTCATATTTATAGTCCATACGTGGACTTTAGAACACGTCGATCGCAAAGAAAAGTAATTTTGAATTTAATCGAAATTTGCTTTCTAAAGGGTTTAAAAACCCTTAAGTATTTTTAATAAATTAAAAATAATTTCTCCCTTAATTAATTAAATAATTAATTAATTAAAACCTTGAAGGGTTTTAAATAATAATTAAATAAATAATAAAGAGAACCTCCATTGGTTTTAATAAAAACCATTTAACTGTTTTTAAGAAAAACCCTTGCAATGGAATCTCTTCGATCTAAAAAGATTCTCTTGGAATCTTCCACCTTTGAAGCCAACACATCCTCTTAACATTAATGCCATTTCCTTTTGACATCAATGACAACTCATAGACAAGAAGCTAGGATCTCAAACCCAAAATTGCCAACAATCTCCCCCTTTGTCATTGATGGCAAACCATGCTTCTCAACAACACAAAAACTCAACATAAAAAGCTCCCCCTGTCTTGAGGCTCTCCCCCTTACTCAAATCTCTCCCCCTTTGTCATCAATGGCAAAGGGTCACCTTTGGGGCTCGGGACTAAGAATGAGCCTCTTAGCTTAGTCCCTCCCCCACCTCCTGATGAGGTGATTAATTCTTGGGTGGGAGTAAAACTCCCATTAGGCACTGATCATCATCAGCGTCTATAACTTCCTTGTCGGGCCTTCTCTTGAACTCTTTGTCCATATTCCTATTCCTGTCACTGTTCTTGTTCTTGTTCTCATCCCTGTTCTTGTCCATGCCTTGATCCTTGGACCTGATCATGCCACTGTTCCTGTTCCTGTATTCTAGAATTTCAGCTCTACACTGTCTGATTGTGTGACCTTCATTGTTGCACTTGAAACACTTGACGATGTTGTTTCTCTGAGGTAAACCTGATCTTTGAATCCACCAGATTCGACCAAACCTTCGACCAAACAAACCAAACTGTTGACAAACCTGTTCCTGTTATTTGCCTTGCAATAAACTGCCTTGTGCCCAAACTGTTG
Source organism: Wollemia nobilis (assembly GCA_028583015.1). Lineage (NCBI taxonomy): Eukaryota > Viridiplantae > Streptophyta > Pinopsida > Araucariales > Araucariaceae > Wollemia > Wollemia nobilis. Next base: position 167,052 of record JAQPPZ010009432.1, on the reverse strand, counting down.
ACAAGAGTAGCAATACCCTTGAAAGTAACTAGCACTTCTGAAACTGTCATTTACCTCCTTCACTTGAGCCATGCAATGTGAAGCCATGTGACCAAACCTGTGACAAGCAAAACATCTGCCTTGAAACTTTCCTTTAATTGACCTCTTAGGTTCTGAAAACTTCTTCTTCTCATTCTGAATTCTATTTTCTATTTATGTGCATCTATCATTCAAGGACTCCTTTTCTGAAATACTTTCCTCATCAGAACTCTCTTCCTTTTGGAGTCTCTTACTAGACTCTCCAACTTGTTCCTTGTGTGGCTTAACAAAACCAAGGCCTATTTTATCTCGTTGTCTTTCTTTGACCTTTGATGAGTGACTTAACCTTTTTGGAGCTATCTTGAAACCTGTAAAGCTTATCCTTGTACTCTTTAGTTTCCTCTTTCAAAGAAGCCATTTTCTGTTCTAACTCACTATACTCAAGAACCTTAGACTCTAACTCATCCTTGAGTTCTTGTGTCTTAGCTATAGAGAAGTCAAGACTTTCTATAAGATCATCTCTCTCCATACAACATTCATCTAACTTATCCTTGAGTCTAGCATTCTTCTTTCTTTCCTTTTCCAAAGCACTAAGAGCACTAATAAGTTCACTTTCAAGATCCTTTATTTGATTTCCTTTTGAATCATCAAAGCCTTTTTCAGATTTCTTATCACTAGAGGTGCTACCCTTTTCAAAAACCATACATGCATCTTCCTTATAGTTTTCTGAAGCATCCTCATACATACTAGAAACCAAATCATTATTTGTGCAATCATCCTCAAGGTGACCAAAATTTCCACATCTAAGACATTTCATGATAATGAATCTATGTTTCGGTTCTTCCTCTTTTTCTCATATGAACAACATCTCATTTTCATTATCACTTGAAGAACTTTCACTATCACTACTAGAACACTTACTTGCTTTGTCTAGGTAGAAACTCTTCTTGTGCTTGTGAGAATACCTCTTTCCTTGATTGTTGTGCTCATCTTTGTTTTTCCTGTGATGCTTGTGCTTTTCAGAATCCTTGCTCTTAGAATCCTGTTTATCTTCATCACTTTCATTCTTGGGAACAAGTACAGTTAGTAGCATAATGACCAAACTTTCCACAATTGAAACATCTTATATTTTTCATACTTTTGTGCTTTCTAGAGAACTTGCCTTTCTTGTTGTAATATGCCTCTTCATCACTAGAAGACTCATCACTATCTTGAAGCTGTTTACCCTTGGAATTCTTGGTAGCCTTGAAAGTTGCCTCTTTCTTGACATCAACCTTCACTTGAGTTCTCAACTCAAATGCTGCAAGTATACTATGGAGCTCATCCTTTTTCAACTTATCCAAATCTTTAGCTTCCTCAATAGCAGAAATATTTTCACTAAATCTATTAGGAAGAGATCTTAAAATCTTATCACAAACATCATTTTCAGCAAGCTCAAGACCTAAGTCTTTCATGGAGTTAACAACCTCATCCATACGAAGCATGTAGTCACTAATATTTTCATCATCATTCATCTTGAGTTGTTCAAACATACCTTTGAAGTGTCTCAACTTGGCCTTTCTGACATTTGTATCACCTGTATGAACCACCTTCAACTGTTTCCACATTTCACTAGTTGTCTTGCAGTGAATCACTTTGGTGAGATCTGCTTTCTGTAAGCCTTTCAGGATTGCATTCATTGCTTTTGAATTGTTGTGATGTAGGAGCCTTTCTTCTTTAGTATTAGGACCATGTTCAGGAATAGTGTACTCATCTTCAATCACTTCCCAAACCTCATTCCCAAGTGCCATTAGATGAACCTTCATCCTTGCACTCCAAAGACCAAAATCTGACCCATCAAGAATAGGTGTTGCATTGCCACTTGAATGATCCATTGTGTTCTTTACTAGCTTTTCCTTCAAGCTGTTAAACTTTTCGAAGGCACCTGCTCTGATACCAATTGAAGAACACAAGCTTATACTGAGAGGGGGGTGAACAAGTATAAGACCTCTTTTTACTTTTTCCTTTATACTTCAAAATAGTAAAGCAATATACCCAAAGCAATATCAAAGCAATGCACAATATCATCCACAAAGTGACACCAATTTTAACGTGGTTCACCCGAAATGGTCGAGCTACGTCCACAAAACTTTTCTCTAAAAGTTATCTCAAAGTTCTTTGGGAATCCTTCCCAATTACAATGTTTATGAGCCTCGGCCCAAAGGAGATACCTTCCCCCAATCATAATTTATGAGCCTCTGCTCAAAGGAGATACCTTCCCCAATCAAAATTTATGAGCCTCTGCTCAAAGGAGATACCTTCCCCTCTACTCTAGGAAATGATCCCTCAGAAGATCAACTGCCTCTACCTCTTGCCAGCACGTGGAACTCCTTTCCACCGAAGACCTCCTGTCCTCAATGCTTAGCCTAAGAGACCTCTACCTTCTATGATCACGTCCATAGTAGCTCAGCAACCTGTACCAAACATAGTCAATCGGTCTAGTACAAGTCTTCCTCTGTCTGTCAGATCTATCCAACTCTTGAACAAATCAATCCTCTACATACAAGCCTTCTCAAAGACTTGCCAAATCTGTCCTCAAGTTCTTCTCATAGAACCAATGCACCTCTGTCCTCAAGTTCTCTGATAGAACTATCAAACTCAGCTCACAAGTCCTCTGCTAGGACCTGTCCAAATCTGCTCACAAGTCCCCACTAGAACCTGTCCAAAAATGCTCACAAGTCCCCATCGAAACCTGTCCAAAATTGCTCACAAGTCCCCACTGGAACCTGTCCAAAAACTCAGCAAGCTCACCAAGAAAAACTTTCTTAGTAGGAAATCACAAAGTGAATTGTTAGAGACCCAATGTGATTTTTCAAACTCATAGAAGCATAAAGAGAATTGTTAGAGACTCAATATGTTCTATACTCAAATCCCAATCTCAAAACTCAACTCAAATCAACTCAGCTCAATCTCAATCTCAAATCTGAAAACTCAACTCAATATCTGAAATGGATAGGATAGAATGTTTTCTTTCAAGAACATGAAACCCCAACAATTGCCAACTATGCAAAGAATCACATAACAATGATACTCATGTTCTTTTCACCATCAATTAGGGTTTCAACAACAATGCTCATCAAACAAGGTTTAGTCAACCAACACCATTCAACTCAACATCAACCTTGAAGCATTCAACCAATCATCACAAGAAAAGGAAACAAGTAGAAATCCTTTTCCCTCCAAAGATATTTGAACAAAACAGCCACCAACACAATATCACCAAATGCAAAGAATAACTTGCTCAAATCAACTCAATGGAGTAAGCCCAATATCATGAATCAAGTAAAGCAATAACTTGATCAAACAACCTCTATGGAAGCAACTCAACCATCAAACTCAAAACAGCCAACCAAGGGTTCCACCAACTCAATGCAAGTAGCTAGACTCACAAATATAAACCCTAGTGCACAAAGCTTCCACTATCTCAAACCAGAAATTATGCATTCACCAAAAACTCTCATCAAGGATAACAATGCATAAGTAGTCTTCAACAAACCAAAAAATAGGATTTACACCCAACCAAAGGAAACCTAGTTGAAAACCTTTTCACTCCAACCTTATTTCAGAAAAACATACACCAATCATACTCATAAGAAAAATGTGCCCATACCTTTTTGGAGTAGAAGAAAATTGATCCTTAAAGCTGTCACCACACACAACCCTCAAACTTCCAACCAAGTTAGGGTTAGAACCAAGATAAATGAGCATATATAAAAACTTTCCTTAATACACCTTTTAGCTCCTCTTCTTTAAAAACAACCACCAAAGAAGCCAAAAACACAACAACCAAAACTTACACCTTATATCTCCATTTTTAAATTTAGCATAGCAAAAGACTAATCTCAAAAATACAACCAAAGAAATATCCCCTTATTTCTCCTATGTCTTTTAAACAATGCTAAACAATGCCAAAAATCATATCAAGAAAATAATCACACCTTATAATGGCTGCCCTTGAAGAATCCGAAATTCGCGGCACAAAACACGTTTTAATAAAAACGTGACTAATCCATGCACAGCTCCCTCCGCGGGGATCGAAATGCAGACCTCCGCCTACGCAAGGCCCAAACGCAGCCTTCGCTGCCACTAGCCCACAAGAGGCTTACGAAGTCCAAGACGGACTTCCTTCCACATAAACGGTCAAGCTTTTCGAAAGCTTTTCAAACCACGAGCTCTCCTCTTTCGCAGCGTAAACAGAACATTCGATCGCAGCCAAACCAATTAATTGCCTTCGATTTTCCAAGTGGGTTTAACCTTAGGAACCTTCTCATATTTATAGTCCATACGTGGACTTTAGAACACGTCGGTCGCAAAGAAAAGTAATTTCGAATTTAATCAAAATTTGCTTTCTAAAGGGTTTAAAAACCCTTAAAGTATTTTTAATAAATTAAAAATAATTTCTCCCTTAATTAATTAAATAATTAATTAATTAAAACCTTGAAGGGTTTTAAATAATAATTAAATAAATAATAAAGAGAACCTCCATTGGTTTTAATAAAAACCATTTAACGTTAATGAAAAACCCTGCCAATGGAATCTCTCCGGATTCTCTTAAAATATTCTCTTGGAATCTTCCACCTTTGAAGCCAACACATCCTCTTAACATTAATGCCATTTCCTTTTGACATCAATGACAACTCATAGACAAGAAGCTAGGATCTCAAACCCAAAATTGCCAACAATCTCCCCCTTTGTCATTGATGGCAAACCATGCTTCTCAACAACACAGAAACTCAACATAAAAAGCTCCCCCTGTCTTGAGGCTCTCCCCCTTACTCAAATCTCTCCCCCTTTGTCATCAATGGCAAAGGGTCACCTTTGGGGCTCGGGACTAAGAATGAGCCTCTTAGCTTAGTCCCTCCCCCACCTCCTGTTGAGGTGATTAATTCTTGGGTGGGAGTAAAACTCCCATTAGGCACTGATCATCATCAGCGTCTATAACTTCCTTGTCGGGCCTTCTCTTGAACTCTTTGTCCATATTCCTATTCCTGTCACTGTTCTTGTTCTTGTTCTCATCCCTGTTCTTGTCCATGCCTTGATCCTTGGACCTGATCATGCCATTGTTCCTGTTCTTGTATTCTGGAATTTCAGCTCTACACTGTCTGATTGTGTGACCTTCATTGTTGCACTTGAAACACTTGACGATGTTGTTTCTCTGAGGTAAACCTGATCTTTGAATCCACCGGTTCTGACCAAACCTGTTCTCGTTATTTGCCTTGCAATAAATTGCCTTGTGCCCAAACTGTTGACAAGAGTAGCAATACCCTTGAAAGTAACTAGCACTTCTGAAACTGTCATTTACCTCCTTCACTTGAGCCATGCAATGTGAAGCCATGTGACCAAACCTGTGACAAGCAAAACATCTGCCTTGAAACTTTCCTTTATTTGACCTCTTAGGTCCTGAAAACTTCTTCTTCTCATTCTGAATTCTGTTTTCTGTTTATGTGCATCTATCATTCAAGGACTCCTTTTCTGAAATACTTTCCTCATCAGAACTCTCTTCCTTTTGGAGTCTCTTACTAGACTCTCCAACTTGTTCCTTGTGTGGCTTAACAAAACCAAGGCCTATTTTATCTGTTGTCTTTCTTTGACCTTTGATGAGTGACTTAACCTTTTTGGAGCTATCTTGAAACCCGTAAAGCTTATCCTTGTACTCTTTAGTTTCCTCTTTCAAAGAAGCCATTTTCTGTTCTAACTCACTATACTCAAGAACCTTAGACTCTAACTCATCCTTGAGTTCTTGTGTCTTAGCTATAGAGAAGTCAAGACTTTCTATAAGATCATCTCTCTCCATACAACATTCATCTAACTTATCCTTGAGTCTAGCATTCTTCTTTCTTTCCTTTTCCAAAACACTAAGAGCACTAATAAGTTCACTTTCAAGATCCTTTATTTGATTTCCTTTTGAATCATCAAAGCCTTTTTCAGATTTCTTATCACTAGAGGTGCTACCCTTTTCAAAAACCATACATGCATCTTCCTTATAGTTTTCTGAAGCATCCTCATACATACTAGAAACCAAATCATTATTTGTGCAATCATCCTCAAGGTGACCAAAATTTCCACATCTAAGACATTTCATGATAATGAATCTATGTTTCGGTTCTTCCTCTTTTTCTGATATGAACAACATCTCATTTTCATTATCACTTGAAGAACTTTCACTATCACTACTAGAACACTTACTTGCTTTGTCTAGGTAGAAACTCTTCTTGTGCTTGTGAGAATACCTCTTTCCTTGATTGTTGTGCTCATCTTTGTTTTTCCTGTGATGCTTGTGCTTTTCAGAATCCTTGCTCTTAGAATCCTGTTTATCTTCATCACTTTCATTCTTGGGAACAGTACAATCAGTAGCATAATGACCAAACTTTCCACAATTGAAACATCTTATATTTTTCATACTTTTGTGCTTTCTAGAGAACTTGCCTTTCTTGCTGTAATATGCCTCTTCATCACTAGAAGACTCATCACTATCTTGAAGCTATTTACCCTTGGAATTCTTGGTAGCCTTGAAAGCTGCCTCTTTCTTGACATCAACCTTCACTTGAGTTCTCAACTCAAATGCTGCAAGTATACTATGGAGCTCATCCTTTTTCAACTTATCCAAATCTTTAGCTTCCTCAATAGCAGAAATCTTTTCACTAAATCTATTAGGAAGAGATCTTAAAATCTTATCACAAACATCATTTTCAGCAAGCTCAAGACCTAAGTCTTTCATGGAGTTAACAACCTCATCCATACGAAGCATGTAGTCACTAATATTTTCATCATCATTCATCTTGAGTTGTTCAAACATACCTTTGAAGTGTCTCAACTTGGCCTTTCTGACATTTGTATCACTTGTATGAACCACCTTCAACTGTTTCCACATTTCACTAGCTGTCTTGCAGTGAATCACTTTGGTGAGATCTGCTTTCTGTAAGCCTTTCAGGATTGCATTCATTGCTTTTGAATTGTCTGTGATGTAGGAGCCTTTCTTCTTTAGTATTAGGACCATGTTCAGGAATAGTGTACTCATCTTCAATCACTTCCCAAACCTCATTCCCAAGTGCCATTAGATGAACCTTCATCCTTGCACTCCAAAGACCAAAATCTGACCCATCAAGAATAGGTGTTGCATTGCCACTTGAATGATCCATTGTGTTCTTTACTAGCTTTTCCTTCAAGTTGTTAAACTTTTCGAAGGCACCTGCTCTGATACCAATTGAAGAACACAAGCTTATATTGAGAGGGGGGTGAATAGTATAAGACCTCTTTTTACTTTTTCCTTTATACTTCAAAATAGTAAAGCAATATACCCAAAGCAATATCAAAGCAATGCACAATATCATCCACAAAGTGACACCAATTTTAACGTGGTTCACCCATAATGGTTGGGCTACGTCCACAAAACTTTTCTCTAAAAGTTATCTCAAAGTTCTTTGGGAATCCTTCCCAATTACAATGTTTATGAGCCTCGGCCCAAAGGAGATACCTTCCCCCAATCAAAATTTATGAGCCTCTCGCTCAAAGGAGATACCTTCCCCAATCAAAATTTATGAGCCTCTCAAAGGAGATACCTTCCCGCTCTGGAAATGATCCCTCAGAAGATCAACTGCCTCTACCTCTTGCCAGCACGTGGAACTCCTTTCCATCGAAGACCTCCTGTCCTCAATGCTTAGCCTAAGAGACCTCTGCCTTCTATGATCACGTCCATAGTAGCTCAACAACCTGTACCAAACATAGTCAGTCGGTCTAGTACAAGTCTTCCTCTGTCTGTCAGATCTGTCCAACTCTTGAACAAATCAATCCTCTACATACAAGCCTTCTCAAAGACTTGCCAATCTGTCCTCAGGTTCTTCTCATAGAACCAATGCACCTCTGTCCTCAAGTTCTCTGATAGAACTATCAAACTCAGCTCACAAGTCCTCTGCTAGGACCTGTCCAAATCTGCTCACAAGTCCCCATCGAAACCTGTCCAAAACTGCTCACAAGTCCCCATCGAACCTGTCCAAAATTGCTCACAAGTCCCCACCGGAACCTCGTCCAAAAACTCAGCAAGCTCACCAAGAAAAACTTTCTTAGTAGGAAATCACAAAGTGAATTGTTAGAGACCCAATGTGATTTGTCAAACTCATAGAAGCATAAAGAGAATTGTTAGAGACTCAATATGTTCTATACTCAAATCCCAATCTCAAAACTCAACTCAAATCAACTCAGCTCAATCTCAATCTCAAATCTAAAAACTCAACTCAATATCTGAAATGGATAGGATAGAATGTTTTCTTTCAAGAACATGAAACCCCAACAATTGCCAACTATGCAAAGAATCACATAACAATGATACTCATGTTCTTTTCACCATCAATTAGGGTTTCAACAACAATGCTCATCAAACAAGGTTTAGTCAACCAACACCATTCAACTCAACATCAACCTTGAAGCATTCAACCAATCATCACAAGAAAAGGAAACAAGTAGAAATCCTTTTCCCTCCAAAGATATTTGAACAAAACAGCCACCAACACAATATCACCAAATGCAAAGAATAACTTGCTCAAATCAACTCAATGGAGTAAGCCCAATATCATGAATCAAGTAAAGCAATAACTTGATCAAACAACCTCTATGGAAGCAACTCAACCATCAAACTCAAAACAGCCAACCAAGGGTTCCACCAACTCAATGCAAGTAGCTAGACTCACAAATATAAACCCTAGTGCACAAAGCTTCCACTATCTCAAACCAGAAATTATGCATTCACCAAAAACTCTCCTCAAGGATAACAATGCATAAGTAGTCTTCAACAAACCAGAAAATAGGATTTACACCCAACCAAAGGAAACCTAGTTGAAAACCTTTTCACTCCAACCTTATTTCAGAAAAACATACACCAATCATACTCATAAGGAAAATGTGCCCATACCTTTTTGGAGTAGAAGAAAATTGATCCTTAAAGTTGTCACCACACACAACCCTCAAACTTCCAACCAAGTTAGGGTTAGAACCAAGATAAATGAGCATATATAAAAACTTTCCTTAATACACCTTTTAGCTCCTCTTCTTTAAAAACAACCACCAAAGAAGCCAAAAACACAACAACCAAAACTTACACCTTATATCTCCATTTTTAAATTTAGCATAGCAAAAGACTAATCTCAAAAATACAACCAAAGAAATATCCCCTTATTTCTCCTATGTCTTTTAAACAATGCTAAACAATGCCAAAAATCATATCAAGAAAATAATCACACCTTATAATGGCTGCCCTTGAAGAATCCGAAATTCGCGGCACAAAACACGTTTTAATAAAAACGTGACTAATCCATGCACAGCTCCCTCCGCGGGGATCGAAACGCAGACCTCCGCCTACGCAAGGCCCAAACGCAGCCTTCGCTGCCACTAGCCCACAAGGGGCTTACGAAGTCCAAGACGGACTTCCTTCCACATAAACGGTCAAGCTTTTCGAAAGCTTTTCAAACCACGAGCTCTCCTCTTTCGCAGCGTAAACAGAAACATTCGATCGCAGCCAAACCAATTAATTGCCTTTGATTTTCCAAGTGGGTTTAACCTTAGGAACCTTCTCATATTTATAGTCCATACGTGGACTTTAGAACACGTCGGTCGCAAAGAAAAGTAATTTCGAATTTAATCGAAATTTGCTTTCTAAAGGGTTTAAAAACCCTTAAAGTATTTTTAATAAATTAAAAATAATTTCTCCCTTAATTAATTAAATAATTAATTAATTAAAACCTTGAAGGGTTTTAAATAATAATTAAATAAATAATAAAGAGAACCTCCATTGGTTTTAATAAAAACCATTTAACTTGGTTTTAATGAAAAACCCTTGCCAATGGAATCTCTCCGAATTCTCTTAAAAAGATTCTCTTGGAATCTTCCACCTTTGAAGCCAACACATCCTCTTAACATTAATGCCATTTCCTTTTGACATCAATGACAACTCATAGACAAGAAGCTAGGATCTCAAACCCAAAATTGCCAACATATTTTATAATAAATATACTAAAATATAATATAAAATTTTATATTTAAATATAAATAATATTAAATAAATATAAATGGGTTAAATGGGGATCAAAAAATGGTGGGAAAGGGCTAAAGTGGGCCATTGGATGGCGGGAAATACATGGAATGGCCAATTGAATTACGGGAAAGGAGTATGGTGGACACGTGGCTAGAATTTGGTGTCTACAAATTTTATGGTAATGGAAAAAAGACAACAAAGTTAGATAAGATAAATCACTACTCAAAAATATTAAAGTACCTTGATGGATTAGACAAAGAAAAACTCTTGTAAATGAATAGAGTGATGGTTTTACGATTATTTAGTTCCTATTGATTTAAATGGATAATCTATTGTTTACAATTATTTTTTTCAATATAAGAGAGGAGAGAGGCTTAAAAAATATTGGACTAGCTCATTGGAATATAATGAGAAAGATAGTTGAATCCCCTTCGCTTGTGTAGGTACTTAGATAGAATTAAGTAGAGTGTGACATATGGTATTTCCTTATCAATGGATTGAGGAAAGGTAAGCTAGATCATTGGAGGTTAACAAGAAATATAGCTTCCATACTAAGTGAAAATACCTAGTGCACTTACATAGATAGATGTATATAAGTGGTAGGGATGGATGTTCCTCAAAGAAAGAACTAGGTAGTAATTTATTTAAATTGGAGGGGAATTTAGTTAGGATATAACTATATATACATATATATAATTTTGAAGCATGGTTAAAGGAGATAGATATTTTTTGTAACATGAAGAACTATCCCACTAGCACCCAAACGTCCTATGCCACTATACACATAGAGGGAGTTGGCTTGGATTGGTAGGAAATTTTTAGTGGGGAACAAGGAATTGAGGTTGCAATTGATTTGAAGTGGGATAAATTTGTGATAACTTTCAAAGAAATATTCCTCACCGAACACTTCTACACCAAGAATTTTGAGGAATTCACCAACCATAGACAAGGGACTAGAACTATGAAGGTATATTATCAGAAATCATCAAGCTATTGAAGTATGTTCCTGCATATAATGATAATTGAAGGTACATAAGTTTATACTAGGAGCGAATCCCAAATTAGGGCATGAAGTGAATATGAGATAACCTAATACTCTTTAGAAGGCCTATGATCTAGCCAAGAAAGTTAAAACTTATCTCAAGCCTTACTTCGATTATGAAGGGGCATATGAGTAGGACAGAGAGGTACTAAGAAAAAAAATAGTGCAGGGTTCATGAAATGGAAAAGTGAACAAACAAACAAGAGTGCCCCTAGGAAGGATAGAAGAAATGACATGAAGCAAGGGAAGTATAGGAAAAGGGTCAAATGTGAGAACTAAAATCCTAACAATCCCAACAACAGTGATAACCAACCACCAGCATAGGGTTAGGCCAATCCATCATATGTAGTAAAAATAAAATATGAACGAAAGTAGAAAACATATCCAAGATTCAAAGTAGGATGTTATGAATGTGGTAGTCAACATTACGCCAAAAAATGTCCACATAAAGTAGGATCAAGTTTGAAAATAAAGGATCAAACCTATAAAAACATGCACACAATATTTATGCAACAACAAGGAATTTGAATATGGAAGGACAAGCCACTCCACTAATGATAAATGTTAAGATATTTGGTAGAAATGATAGAATTTTTATTGATAATGGTGTCACAGATAGCTTTATTTCCACTAGCTTAATTAAAGATATACCAAAAATACCAAGAATATTAGCACATGGGTGGAAGGTTGAGTATGGTTTAGGATAAACCTACTTTGTAGATCGGTTTTACCCTATGGCTAAAATTATATTACCTAGTGGCACAACTATAGGTTGCCTTTATGTAGCACCACTACAAGGTTTCAATTTTGTCCTAGGAATGGATTGATCGCAATCACATAAGGTCATAATCAATTTCCAAGATAGATGGATTGAATACTCAAAATATAGCAGTTAGATAAAAAGGATTTGCAACCTACAACAAGCTTTTTGACCCCAGATCCTCTCTACAATGTAGCTTAAAATGGAAATGAAGAGAGGAGGAACAATTTATGTAGTTTATTTAAATGAAATAGAAGATATAAAAGGAAGAGGTGTTTGAGAAACAACCAATTCTTTAGGATTTCAAAGATGTATTTCCAAAATAATTACCTAGATTACCACCTAAATATGAATTTGATTTCACAATTGAACTTCACCCTAGAAAAACTCCTATTCATAGATCTCCTTAAAAATTGAATCTAAATGAGATGCAAGAGTTGAAAGTGTAATTACAATAATTGTTGAATAAGTGATTGGTTAGACCGAGTGTGTCACCATGGGGTGCACCAGTTCTATTAATTAAGGAAAAGTATGGTTTCTTGTGACTATATATATATTATAGGATGTTGAACAAGGCAACAATTAAAAATAAATATCCTCTACCTAGAATCGAAGACCTCTATGAACAACTTAAAGATGCCACTATCTTCACAAAGATTGATCTGAATTCAGAATACCACCAATTGAGGATACGAGAAAAGGATACTCATAAGATAGCCTTTAGAACTCGTTATGGATATTATGAGTTCAATGTCTTACATTTTGGTCTATCAAATATGATGAGCCTTGAAAATGCTCATTTTTTGTACTACTTTCCTTATTAAATAGTGGCACTTATTTCTGTAGATATATGTTTAATGAGAATTTTATATATATTTAACAGTTTATTTTACATGTTATTTAATATTTGTTTCATAGTGTGTTTTGTGTAGATTTTATAAAAAATATTGTGTTTTAGCATGTTTTCATTAAGGTCCCACTCGGACCTAGCACTTTCAATTTCATGAAGGCAAAAAATCTGCAGTACACTGGTGTGAAGTTCTAATTCAAGCACCCGATTCTCTTTGAAGTGCTCGAATTTTGTTCGATGCTTGAATAACAAGCACCTACTTCCTATTAGGTGTTTAATTCCCATTAGGTGCCTAACTCCTGTATTGATGCCTGCTTATCGTTAGGCACCTGCTTCTCGTTAGGTGCCTAACTCCCGTTTTGGCGTCTACTTCCTGACTTCTACAATCAAGGCTCCTGATTCCCATTGAAGCCAAATTCTAGCATGACTCTATGGTCATAAAAATAGAAAACAATATTAGAAACAAGCACAAAAGGAGTTTCAACATTGATTCTGGACTAGGGATAGTGTCAAATATAACTAACCATATATTTTTTAGTTATGTAAATATCTATGTAAATTGAGCAAAGTGAATATCAAATTTATTATGACAAAATAAAATATACTGAAATAGTCCATACAGTTCGATATTTTTCTCGATTCCCTATATTCATGCATGTCGTTGTAAATTAGAATCCAAACTTTGATTTGTTTCTAATTTGTAATAGGGTGTGGCTACATATCTTATAAATATGCAGGACACCCCTAAAAATATGATCCCATATTTCTCCTGTATATTTTCTACTATAGTTCTTAATAAAATATTTTATGATTCATTTCTGGTTAAATCGACCAGTCTGGTGAATGTTTTAACATGGGCAGAACCTAATGGAAGCATGGGCCCACTCTCAAAAATGTTCTTCCCTTTCATTTACATTTTTTCTATCTTTTTTAATTTAATTTTATTCTCTATAAGTTAATTTAAATTCTTGTTATTTTTTCCTATTTTCTATAAATTCCAACTATGTGCAGTTTTAATTTTTGAATGTAATTTAGGCATGTTTTCATAAGCATAGGATAGATTAGTGGTTTGTAAATCAAATTCAGAACTTCAACGAACATCAGCACCCCCCAAAACATAAATCTGAGGGACTCATATCTGTGGAGAAAATTATAAGCATATATTGTGCAAGGCTACTCACAAGTCTACAAGCTACCCCGGGTTGACAAATTAAATGAGGCAGTGAACTTAAACATAGAAAACTAACCAATATTTTTGCCCAACATTTTGGTGTCATTGATGGGGAGTAGCCTATTGTAATTTCTCATTATGGAGGAAGCATGTTAGCTATATTTTATGTTGCTACCTACAGAACCTCCATTCCTAAAGCTTTGTATGATTTCACCTAAGAATAGAGGATCAGACAATTGTTTTATTAAAAACAAATATGTTTCTCAATAGTCTTCTGATTTAGCTGTACTTGATCCTGAGTCTAAATATTCTTCTCCATAATATCCACCCGTGTATTGGATAGAACACCCACTATTTACATAGGATCCTTCTAAAACAAATCAACATCATAGAGAAGGATTAGAGATAAGTAGAGTTTAGTCTAAGGAAGACTTATTAAACTTTCAATGTTGGCAAGCGGTTAGAGAAGGAACTATATCAAACACAAATTTAGTAATCCTTCTACAGGATAAGAGAAATGAACTAGAGGCTTTGAAATCTACTTTCAATATAGTTGGTGTAGATACCTTATTCATAGATAAGATGGACGATGTAGAGGAAGCATCAACTAGTTTTAATTTTCCCATAGGAGAGGAAGGGAGAGATCACAAGATGAAGCATATCTCCACTTACCACCTTCCAAACTTTAGAGTACTACCAACAGAAGATCCAGATCTATTTCTATTTAAATTTGATATTTTATGCAGATCTTTGAATTACACCGTTAATGCTCATAACCTAAAATTATTCCCTTCCACTCTAGATGATTCAACTTTGCACTAGTTCATAATTTTTGGGGATAAATGAATAACTACTTGGGAAAAATTGAAGAAATTTTTTCTAGAATAGTACCAGGATTTTGGTAGAGCACATGATGCAAGGGAATAAGTACTAGACATGATACAAAAGGAAGGGGAATCTATGGAGGAATATTGGGATAGGTTCAACTTTAATTGCAAAGATCACCCCATTCGAAACTAGGAGATAGGTCATTAAAAAACATTTTATTAAAGGGACTCACAAATGAATCTTTAGAAGCCTTAAACATGATTTCTAGAGGGGATATTTATCAATATCATATGGATGATATTCAATGTTTGTGTTGAAAATTTTCAAGAAGAAAAGGTAAGTTGATCCCTAGAAATATCAAACAATCAACCACTGTCACTAAAATAGAAATAGGTAACATGCTAGAATAACTCAAGAGAGATATGCTATCATCTCTGGATATTCAAATGGACACCCTTTTACTTTATATAAATAATTAGGAGAATGAGGAAACATTGTCCCAATTTTGTCCCAAATGTAGGGGAAATCACCCTAGTAACGAATATCCAAAAAATAAATTTCGAGTGTGTGATGTATATTCAAAGGATCACAAAATAAATTTGTGTCCATAGTTATCAAAACCTAGATAGAACTTGAGGTAGTAGAAGTATAATTTATGGGTAATAGGAGACACTAGCAGCAGTCTCCTATGGAAAACAACATGCCAGCAGGAATGCCATCTTATGGGGATAGTAATTTTCAGAACCAAGGTCAAGCTCAACCATCCAAAATGGGTTGGTGGGAAAATCAACCTTGGAATCAGTATTCCCAAGGACAAAATTATTATAATACCTATCCATGGATGCAATACCAATAGCCTAGATAGTAGTGGAAGAATTAGAATGCTTGTAATCAAAACCCATAACAGGCTGCTCCAGTTCAACTACAGCTAATCCTACCTGCTCCTCCTATTTTTAGGCCTGCTCGACTACCAATACAACCTACAACCAATCCAAATAATAAACATCATCTAGCTTATCAAGTTAATAATGATATGTACCCCATGTATAATATTAAAGTAGAATATAGTCCAATAGAATTAAGATCTAGAAAACAAGTAGGGGTAGAAGTCACTCTTTTGGTAGAAGAGGAGGAAAACATAGAATTAGGAAAAGAGAAATAATCTCTTATAGTAGAAGTAGAAGAATAATCAACACCTATCAATAATATAGAAGAGATTCTACCTTTTCCACAAATATTGTAAGAACCTAAAAAGCTAGTACAATCAAAATTTGTTATTCTCTCTAGTCTAAAGAACCTGACAGTCACAATCCCTTTATTTCAAGACATCAAAGATATTCCTATCTATGGCCAGGCCATAAGAGAATTACGTATGAAGATACTAGGAAGAAAAATTGTAAAGTCAATTAGTTTGGTGGGTCAGTTAGCTGATCTCATGTTATGGAATACCTACAACAAAAATAATCAGATCCAAGAAACCCTATACTAACTGTACAAATATAGAGCTACATTGTACCCAATACACTAGTAGATTTTGGGGATGCCATTAATGTCATACCCAAAGAAACCATGCAAAAAATTAAAATATCAAACTTGAAGCCAACCAAGTCTAATTTGTTGTTGGTAGACATGTCTACAATGCTTCTAGATGGAATACTAGAGGATATTACAGTTACAATAGATGCATGGGAGTATCCAACATATTTCTTAGTGTTACAATCCAAGTTTGGGTTGGGTGGATATACATTAATCTTAGGTAGACCTTGGCTAGAAATAGTTGATTCTTACATAAGCTGTAGAGATGACCAAATGACCATTTGTGATGGATAGAAAAACTTATCATCCATCCACCTACACAATATGTAGAAGTGTTGGGAGAACTTGAAAATAAAAATCAGAATATTGGTGGTCTATCAATGATCAAATTTTTCATGACACTTGATGAATTAGAGGATGAGAGTGATGAGGGTAGGGTAATATTAGACGTTTTCCAAGGGGAAACCTATTGTACTCCTCTTGAATTGTGAATAGTGGGAAGAAAAGACCACCATATTCAACAAATAGAGGTTACATCTGGTAGAGTGTTGAACATAGATGATAACTTGATAGCTGAACAAAAAATAAATTTGAAATAAATATCAGTAAAACATCAATATGCCTTTACTTGGGACTATTCACACATGAGAGGAATAGCCCCTGAAACTTGTACTCATAGGATATATCTGGAAGACCATGTTAAACCAATAAGACAACCATAAAGAAGAATGAATTCAGAAATGAAGGAAATTATCAAAATTGAATTGTAGAAACTCCTCATAGTTGGGTTTATTTATCCCGTTTCAAACAGTGAATGAGTATCACCATTGGTGGTGCTACCCAAGAAAAATGGCAAGTGGTAAATTTGTGTGGATTATGGTTTGCTGAATAAATAAACTAAGAAATACCACTTTTCTTTACCCTTCATAGATTAGGTCCTTGATACCTTATCAGTAAAAAAGTATTTTTATTTCCTAGATGGGTTCAGTGGATATAATCAAATCCAAATAAGGGCAAAATATCAAGATAAAACCACATTTACTTGCCCTTGGGGGAATTTTACTTACAGAGTTTCACCTTTTGGTTTGTGCAATACACCTATCACATTTTAGAGGGTAGTTTTGAGCATATTCTTTGACATGATTGGAGAAAATGTGGAGGTATACATAGACAATTTCACTTTATATGGTGAAAATTTTGAAATAGCCACATAAAATTTGGAGAAAACATTTGAGGTGTGAGGAAAATAGCCTGTCCCTCAGTAATGAGAAATATTACATGCTAATGCAGGAAGGGATAGTTTTAGGACATCACATTTCTTCATATGGGATCAAAGTGGATAGGAAGAAAATAGAAGTTATCCAAAACTATTAAAAAGTTATACCATACTTTTTCTAGAATAATAATGCAAAATTAAATAATTCAGAAGAAAATAACAACTCACAAAATACATGCACATAGAACACAAGAGATTTATCCTGGTTCACCCAATATGGGTTACTTCCAGCAAACAAGAGCCACACCTCCTTTTCTATTATTGTTCACCCTCCTCCCAAAATGGGACATTACAATCAATATAAAAAAAACTCTGACAACCCTAAACCACATAGTGGTATTAGAATCCTATGGGTACAATACCATGGGCTAAAACCACCCATACTCACAAATCATGGGAATACCACCATAGTTATAGTGGGACCATTGAGAAGAGGCCCCATGTATAGTAATTCCTCTGCAAAGGATGAGACACATACAAAAAAACCTGCCTAATCACAAAATACAAAGGATATCCATATCTTTTTGGGATCATCTTGTTACTATAGTAGGTTTATAGTAAACTTTAGCAAAAATGCTAAACCCCTAAGCACATTGTTATCAAAGGACAAATAATTTATTTGGATAGATAAACACAAACAAGTATTTAACACCTTAAAGGAAAAACTTATTACTGCACTAGTATTGAGAGGTCCAAATTGGGCCATACCTTTTCACATTTATGTTTATGCATCTAATAATGCAATAGGAATAATTCTAGGATAGAAGTATGGTGATGATTTTTATACCATCTATTATGTTAGTAAACACCTCACAAGTGCTAAATTCAATTATACTATCACAGAATAAGAGTTTCTTATAGTTATACATGTACTTAACAAATTTTATCATTATATTATAAGATATCAGGTTTTTGTACATACTGATCAGTCAACTATCAGATACCTGATAAACAAACCTAGGATTAGTGGTAAAATTATTAGAAAATTGTTTCTTTTGCAAGAGTTTGATGTGAAAATAGTAGAAAAGCTAGGTAAAGATAATGTGGTAGCTAATTTTTTACATAGGTTGACACATTCAGATGATGCAACTACAAATGACAAATTTATATATGAGCATTTGTTTGCTTTGAATGAACGGATACCATGGTACACAAATATGGCTAATTATTTGGCCACTGGTAAAGTATCCCCTACACTTTTACCTTGTGAAAAGTAAACTTTAATTGAGAAAAGTGTAAACTTCTCATTGATTGATGGGTGTCTATTTAAATCTGGGTCTGATCAGATCATGAGAAGGTATGTTGCTAATAATGAGATAATAAAAATATTGAAGGCTTGCCATGATGAACCTTGTGGTGACCATTTTATAGGAAAAATAACTACATATAAAATATTGCAGGTTGTTTATTACTTACCTACACTATTCATAGATGCAACAAAGCATGTCATCCAGTGTGATCAATGTCAGAGGATGGGCAGACCTACTCTCAAATATGAAATGCCACTCCAACCACATGTTCACATAGATCTATTTTATAAATGGGGGATGGACTTCGTAGGACCCATTAATCCATAGTCAACAAGTAAGAGGTTTATCTTAGTTTTACTGACTATGTGACCAAGTGGGTTGAAGTGCAGGCTTTACATGATTTAAAATAGAATAATGTAGTAGACTTCTTGTATTCATCCATTTTTACAAGGTTTGGGATTCCAAGAGAGATCACCACTAATAAAAGACATCAATTTACTTCAAATATGATTCAGGAAATCATGCAAAAATATAAAATCACAGGTCCGAGGTGTAGACCAATTGGTTCATACAAACCCCATAAAGGGGCGGAGGTCCAAGGTTCAAATATCGGGCCTCGTCGAACTGAATGTTGTCCCTTTCCTGGTGCTTTCAGCGACGTAAAAGGTTTAAAATGATTGTGGCATGGTGGTTATAGGGGAAGACTACACGAATATCTATGTGGTGGCTTCTGATGCAAACAACACAGAATACTATGGAAGCCATAAAAAGCTAGACAACCTACCCGGATTCATGGTGGCTACCGATTCCACCATGTAAATTCAAAAAACAAAAAAAAACAATATAAAATCACGCATAATAAAACCACTCCCTACAATCCACAAGTGAATGGATAAGTTGAAGTAACCAATCGAGAGTTATAAAATATCCTGACAAAGATAGTGCATCAACATAGTAAGGACTGGACCACTAGATTACTAGAAGCAGTGTGGGCCTAGAGGACCACCTGGAAGACTACTCCTGGTTTCACACCATTCCAACTAGTCTATGGGAAGAGTTTTATGATTCATATATATTTTTAAGTTAAAACACTTAGGACTATAGTAGATTTGAATATAAATATGGATGATGCACAAAAAGAACAAATTCAACAACTTAATCAGTTGCATGAATACCACCTTGATTATCTATAGAAAATATAGATCATTTAGAAAGAAAGGGCTAAGTGGCATGACTGCCACACTAGGCCAAATAAGCTCAAAGTGGGAGAATGGGTATTACTATATGACTCTAATTTCTAGGAAAGGAAAGGTAAGCTCATGCAACATTGGATGGGGCCATATGAAGTGGCTGAAATAATCAACAATGGAGTTGTGAGGATCAAAACAATTTATGGTAGCAACATTACATGAATAGTCAATGGTCATCGCCTGTGTCCATACCATGTGTATGAAGCATACATGATTGAGTCTATATTAGGCATGGGGGAGACCTCAATTGATTCTAATTTTGAATTGAGTCAGTAATATGTGGATGTAGTCCACATAATCCCAAAAACAATTATTATTTCAAATTTTTATTTTTGTTAGTTGTATTTTTATTTTGCAGGAACAATGCCCTAAGTGCAGCTATTAAGCAGCCTAAGAAACCTAGGCCTAACAAGCACATAATCCACGAAAATTTGCCTTCCTAGTTTTCTAGAAGAATTGTTTGCAGTAGGAATAGCTTGTCCCCACTTAGAAAGGGTGATACTATACCTAAATTTGTACAGGAGCATTTAGATTGGTATTTATGGACAATAAAACATTCAACTGATGGTTCAGGTAGTGGATTCTGATTTTGTCCCTATTTTTTGACATGAGCGCTAAAGGCCCAATCAACCTTAAGCATATATAAGTGGGTATGTCAAGCAGACGTTGAAATAAAGGAGGAGCACCTATTTTTTCATGGTAAAGGTTCCTGATTCATATTTTACATTAGAATGCATTTGATTCCCATATTTTGAGAAGGTGGCACCTAATTTTTGTTTATTCGATACAAGGCACCTGAATCCTAGTATGTTAATGAGATGGCATCTACATCCCTTCTTCTAGCAGACCAATACCTGATTCTTGTCTTCTCCAAGAAGAGGGTGTTCGAATTTCATTTTTTAGGAAAGCGACATCGAATCTCCTAAACATGGTTAAAAAAAGAGAGTTTGAGTTTGTATAAAGTTTGATTTAAAAGTATGGTACCCGATTGCTAAGGTACCTACTTTTCATGTTAAGTATAGCATCTGATTGATAAGGTGCTTGCTTTCTATTTTTGAGGCACCTACGTACCATAATTTGAAAAGAAGGCACCTAATTTCCACATATAAAAGACATCTAATTTCCATTTTTATGACCATTTCTACCTTGTAAAAATAAACTTCAACATTGGGAAGTGGCTCGAGCCATGCCAGCACCCCACTCATGCGCAAAATCAAATTTCTCACAAAAAAATTAAAATTTTTTAGCAACCAACTTTCGAGGGGGGATTTTTTCATCCCATGAAGATATGTTTTTTCTTACCTTTGTTTTGAAACCTTGTAGGATGTCTCAAAGGAATCATATTGTAGCTATCAAGAACCAATCACATGGAGAGAAATTTGTTGTATGGTAAATATGGCCATCATTGTCCATTGAGGTTTACCTAGTCATCATCCTTTGATCAATAACGATGCACCATGGATATCTGCACATGGTGCACCCATGAAATGAATTTAGGTACATGATTAAATTTTTTGTTTTATGTCTATATTATTTTCATACACATGTGTGTCTATGGAAACAATGTCAGCACAACCCCCATTATAGTCCTAGCCACCTGAATAATTCCACTTAGCACTTTGCTATATGTCATAGCTCTAATTGGTAAAATACTTATGGTTATCAACTCATCACAATTTGACATATGATCTACGAAAACTTTACATGGATAACCATAATCACTTCTGATTATGGTAGTTAACCACCTACATCCAAGGAAGTAGCTAGTTTTAAAAACTGCTTACTAAATAACTATTGTGTAAGAAGGGAAACTACATAGTGTGAAGCAACTACCGAGTGAATTGTAAACAAAAGATAATTTGTGTTCTAAGCATGGGGGGAGGAATAAAAGAACCATGACTTAAAGAAAAGGGAAGAAAATATTGTAACTATAGGGTAGAGCATTGGAAGTCGAGCAGTTAGCCAAAGTAGATGCAGTGGTGTAGACTTATGGTGCAATAGAGGTGCCCACTACTAACATAGAAACTAAGCAAAGGGTGGATGTTGCAATGGAAGTAGAGAAGCCCTATTCAACATCTCATTTTGTAGAACAGGTAATTCAAGAAGATGAGGTTGAGTTTGAGGAACCTCAGAATTCAAAATAAGTTGCAAAAAAATGAGATGAAGAGGAGAATGAAGTGGACGCTAAATAGCCTCAAGTTTCACATGAAAAAGAGCTAGAACATTCTCCAGCTGATGTTGGAGCCAAGAAAACTCAGGAGGAAAATGCAGTTCTAGTAGAGCAACAATTTGTTACACAAGTAGAAGATTCTTAGTAGCCTACATCTGTTAAAAACCAAGAAGCAGTAGCAGCAACACTAGTATATCCTAAGATGCAGCCAAAAAATTTGAGATCAAATGAAAGGCTATAAGAGCATCTCAACAAAGACCTAGAACCAGAGTAAGAGTTGCAGAATTAAAGGTATTGGGCATAAATTTCGATAAGGAATCAGACATGGATTTTGATGAGGAATGGGAGACAACATAGAAATTATTTGTTGCATAAAAATATTTTTTTTGAAAATCTTAAGGAATATATAAAAGCAGACAAGAAGAAATGAAAAAAGACTTCTAATAGGGCACACAATGAATTATAAAAAGAGGCCAAAAAGAAGACCAAGATTCATCTCAAGAAAATATCAATTGCCCAACCTCATAATTTCTAGGGTCTATATGGATCGATAGGTGATCAACCTTAAAGGATGAAGGCATATTTCATGAGGATGAGATTTTTAGACCTTAAAACACCTGTAGAATAGGTATCAAGCAGTAAAATACCTCCTGTGGAAGAAATAGAGGTTAAGGTTGATGTTGAAATTGACCTAACAAGGGTTGATTTTCCCACAAACAAGGTTGCTAAAAATTTTAGCATCCCATTTGGATATGAATCTGTAGTACTTATGGGTGAAGAGTTACCCCTTCACCATGAATATTGGCAAATGACTGAGCTTGCATTCCAAAAGGATATCACCATTTTCACTGGCTACTATTTAAATATTAAGAAAGGCAAGGTGGTCTAACAAGGGAACATCAAAG
The DNA here is from genome assembly GCA_028583015.1 of Wollemia nobilis. Taxonomy (NCBI): domain Eukaryota; kingdom Viridiplantae; phylum Streptophyta; class Pinopsida; order Araucariales; family Araucariaceae; genus Wollemia; species Wollemia nobilis. The sequence continues at coordinate 143,933 of JAQPPZ010009432.1, read as the reverse complement.
AAATAGCAAGAAAAAGTCAACTAGTTTGGTGCAACAAGTACCAGAAATAGCAAAAATAGGAGGCAACCACTCCCAAAGCACCAAAGGGATGAAAGCCGAGATACAAGGAAAAATTAAAGGCCATTGAAAGGAAAAGGAAATAAACAATCAGGGCCTATTGGAAATTTGTAAATGAAACTGGTAATTACTAGTATAAAGTGGCACAGGGACATGCCACCCCTTAAGCATGGGGGATGATGAGCCTTGAAAATGTTCATTTTTTGTACTAATTTCCTTATAAAACAATGATACTTATTTCTAGAGATATATATGTTTAATGAAAATTATATATATTTAACAGTTTATTTTACATGTTATTTAATATTTGTTTCTAAATGCATTTTGTGTAGATTTGTAGAAATTTTTGTGTTTTAGCATGTTTTTATCAAGGTTCCACTTGGACCTGGAATTTTTGATTTCATGAAGGTAAAACATATGCAGTACACCGGTGTGAAGTGCTAATTCAGGTGCTTGATTTTCTTTGAAGTGCCTAAATTTTGTGTGGCACTTGATTGATAGGCACTTGCTTTCCGTTAGGTGCCTGAATCCCGTATTGGTGCCTACTTCTTGACTTTTACAAATAAGGTGTATGATTCCCATTGAAGCCAAATTCTAGCATGAATTTATGGTCAGAAAAACAAAACGTGATATTAGCAATGAACGTAGAAGGAGTTTTAGCATTGAGTCTAGACTAGGGACAATATCAAAGATGACTAACTATCTATTTTTTAGTTGCTATGTAAATATATATGTAAATTGAGCAAAGCGAATATCAAATGTATTCTGATAAAATAGAATATGTTGAAATAATCCATACAATTTGATATTTTTCTCGATTCACTGTATTCATGTATGTCATTGTAAAGTAGAACCAAGACTATGATTTATTTCGAATTTGTAACAGGTGTGACCGCATATCTTATAAATATGTAGACCACCCTTGAAAACGTGATCCCAAATTTTTCCTGTATATTTTCTACTACAGTTCTTAATAAAATATTTTCTGAGTCATTTCTGGTTAAATCTACTAGCATTCGGTGAATGGTTTAATGCGGGAAAAACTTGCTGGAAGCATTACCCACTCTCAAAAGTGTTCTTCCCTCTCCTTTCCCTTGATTTCTATATTTTTAATTTTATTTTATTCTCTGTAAGTTAATTTAAATTCTTGTTATTTCCCTTGTTTTTTATAAATTCCAGCAATTGTACAAGAATCTATCAAAATGTAAATTTTATGTGACAAAATTATAATACTTAGGGCATATTATATCAGTAGAAGGAATCATAGATAAAATAGAAGCCATACTGTATTGGCTACCACCAACAAATGTAATGAAATTCTAGAGTTTCATGGGTTTGATTTGATATTATAGACATTATGTGAAGGACTTTGCCAAGATAATTGTTCTAATAACTGACGTTCAGATAAAGGAAAAGAAATTTGAGTGAATGAATAAATGTGAGGGAGTGTTTCATCTACTAAAATAAAGACTCACTACATATCCCATACTAAATGTATTAGACCCCTAGGGTAGTTTTTCAATTTTTACAAATGCATCATTGGAAGGTTTGGTAGGAGTTCTCTCTCAAGATGAAGCAATAATAGCCTAGGAATCCAGGAAGATGAAACAACATGAGGTTAATTATGTAACCCATGATTTATAATTGGCAGTAGTGGCTTTTGCTCTCAAAATTTGACAATACTATTTGATAGGAAGACCCTTTGAGTTGAGAATAAACCATCAAAGTTTGAAGTACATATTTACTCAACCTTTGCTAAATGCTAGTCAAATAAGGTGGATGGAAATTCTCACTGAATATGATTTTGGCATTGAATACATCAAAGGGAAGGAAAATAAGGTTTTTGATGCACTTAGTAGGAGAATATACATAGTTGTATTGTATTGCATACATGTAGACTTTATGGACTAGGTTAAGGAAAAGTAACAATAGGATGTGTTTTGCAATCAAATCTAGGAAAATATGGATAGGAGACTCGATGAAAGTAATGATTTCAGCATCAAATATGGTTTCTCATGTTCTAAAGAAAAGGTAATAATTCCATAGAGCAATGATTTTAATAAAATTATGATGAATGAAACACATAGATATCCATATTCTACTCACCCAAGAAGGGAAAAAATAAGAGATAATATGAAGAAAACCTTCTACTAGCCAAGAATGAAGAGGGAAATAACTGTATTTTTCATCCAATATATTTAATACCAAAAAGTAAAGGTAGAAAATAAACATCATGTTGGACTATTATACACTCATGAGGTACCAATGTAGAAATAATAGGTAATTTCAATGGATTTTATTGTAGGGCTACCGAAAACTAGATTCCAGCATGATGCAATCCTAGTTATGGTCAAGAAACTGACCAAGGTTACATATTTTATACCTGGAAACACCAAGTATGATGTGGTGGTTGTGGCTAACAAATTTTACAAGGAATTTTTTAGGACTTCATGGTTTTTTTAAAGTAATCATTTCATATAGAGACTTGAGATTCACATTCAATTTTTGGTAAGATTTACATCATACCATTGGCACTAGGATAAACATCAGTTCTGCATATCACCCAAAAATGTATGGGAAAATTAATAGGGTGAATCAAGTGGTGGAGTACATGCTTTGCATGTATTGTATGGATCAGAAAACCCAATGGGAAGACTACCTATGCTTAGTAGAGTTCACCTACAACAACGGTCACCATTCGATCTTGGGTATGGTAGTAATTGAAGTCCTATATGGCATGAGGTTTAGGACACCATTGTCTTGAGATAATATAGAGGATGAGTTTGTGCTTGGACCTGATATGGTCAAGGAAATGGAGCAATAATTAACAATAATTAGAGAAAGTCTCAAATAAGCCATGCATTATTAGAAAATTTATGTTGATCTTAAAAGGTCACCAAGAGAGTTTGCGATAGGTGATAGAGTGTTTTTAAGGATGAGACCAAATAAGAGTACCATTAAGTCCACAAAACTAGACCCTCTATTTGTTGAACCCTTTGGAATTACATGGAAGATTATTCTTGTGGCATATTGATTTGCCTTACTACCCAATCTATCAAATATTCATAACACCTTTCACATATCATTGCTTAGGAAATATATAGCTAACCCTGATCATGTGTGGGACTTCTCCAATTTACATATGATGGATCCAAAGGCTATAGAGGTTTGACCAATAAAAATCCTTTATTTCCATTCCAAATTGATTAGAAAATGAACCTTGGAGCAATACAAAGTCTAGTGGGACTGTTATTCTGTGAGGAATGCTACTTGGGAGAAAGTAGCAGAAATGGAAAAACATTTTTTTTTTTTTTTTTTGAGAATGATATGTAATGGTAAATTTATGTTGAATTATTTAAAACATAGAGGATTGTGTTAAGCCTAAGGGGATAGTATGTGATGACCCTCCCTTGGAAGGCTTATCATTTGATATATTATGGTATTGTTATATTATTTTGATGATGGAAGGACTGACTATTTCATGATTAGTTTATGCAATACATTTGCTTCTTAATGGAAAATGATATATTCTATTGATTTGCATGAGTGGTTTTGCAGGAATTGTATATTTTTATGGAAAATATGATGTATGGAGTAATTATTTTTTTCCTATTGGGTTATGTTAATTATATTTTTATGAAAGAATATGATGACACTAATGAAATTGCATTTCTACAGGTATAGGTTTATCTCATGATGCAAAGGAAGAAAAATCACTAAGAATGAGATATACTAAGGAAAAGGGAATACATGATGTCTATTGTATCATTCAACTTCAAAAGTGGGATAATAACTCTCTTCAATAATAATTGCATACTATGAAACTACTTAAATGAATTATTTTAAGCAAAAAAAAAATGGATGTTGCTAAATAATTTTATTTTGATAGTAAAGTTAATGGGAAGATCCTTGCAAATAGTAATAAGAGTTAAGCATTGATTTCTCTTGTTTTTATTTTAATTAGGGATATATATTCCTTGGAAAATATTTTATGTTATGAATCCAATAAATTAGTGAAGATATTTAAAACTATTGCTTGACTTGGAGGCAAAGGATACCACCAAATTATTGGTTAAAGGGAATAGAAACATTAAATTTTAAATTGTGATTTTGAGTAAGGTGTTGATAGTTATCAAGGTAAGGGTGCATTGGTATGGAGTATGGTGGTATAATGGGTTTTTTTTTTGGCTTTGGTTTCGATCATGCAAGAGTGGAAGGAAAGGATGGATCCTTTCATTCATGAGGGGAAGAAAAACCTAGATATGGAGGAGAAAATGGTTGATCTTTTTTATCTGCATGGGATCCTACTTGGGAGGAGAGACTAAATGTGGTTTCAGTGTGAAACATTTATCATTTTTTATGTGAAAATTTTGATGGTTTAAGGTGAAATATTTACTTGTTTCGGTGTGAAACATTTGCTGGTTTTGGTGTGAAATATTGGTTGACTTAGAAGTGTGTCAAACATCATGGAGATATCATCACATCAGTGGAAGACAACATTGGATCTTTGTAAAATGGTCAAAGGTAGACTCTTTTGTATCTTAAAATATGTCTTTGTGTATTTGGCATATATTTGTTATTTAATAAACTTAGATGCTAAGTATATATGCTCCAGCCACAAGTTTTCATTGGCTAGTAATGCTCCCTTAAGGAAAATTTTTACCATTGTTGTTTGGCTCGGTATGCATGATTACCTATGTGGAGCTTAATGCATATGTGGATAAGTAGTGAAGGTAAAACCTCCCTGTAGAAAGCTCCTTTTATGAGTACACATGTGTACTCTTTGTATACCATCAAAGTATCTATAGCTCTATTTGTAGGATGGGTGATAGAGGAGATAAGACTATGGTGTAGGAAACTTACTAGGATAGTTAGTAGTTTTACTTAAACTTTAGAAGTGTTGGTAGAACACATTTGGTATACATTTAATGAGATTATATCTACCATATATATGCCATTTATCGAATAGATTAGGGTCATTGACTTGCTTATCTTGTTGTTTCAGCATTGAATTAGTGTAGTGGGACATATCTTAACTAGGTAGAATCCTAGCTAAGCTACTGCTCATTCCAATTGTGTGATCTAGAAAAATAGTGGTTAGAATCCTATCAATAGGTTGATAAGTAGTACTTTACAGATGTATTTCATACGGTTCTCTAAAAGTATTTTTTGGAAGCAGATTTAAGATAGAGATTTTGTTGTTGCGTGTAAATAATTGAACCTGGTTTTCTACGATATGGCTAGTTGAATAATATAGAAAATGCAAAGTGTTTGTAATGAATTTATAACATTAATGGTATGATGGAGTTAAATTTTTGAATATTTATCTAGTGTAGACCATGGAGAGTGGGTTCAGTGTAGATAGATGCCCTTATGGGTGCTACCATTAAAGGAGAAGATATTTTGGTTTACTTCATTAAAGGATATTAGGTAGGTGAAGTTATAGCTAATGAAATATGGAACCTTTCGTAACATCTATGTGAAGATGTGTGGTTTCCCTTAAAACTTCTTTTTATAGTATATATCCAGAAGGTGTATTCTCTATGTGGAAACTCTAATAAATATCATGTATATGATTGTAGTGATTTGGGAGGACCTATAGCGATATTTTCTTTCTATATTTTAAAATCAATTGCATCCTAGAATTTAAGTTCCAATTTATTAAATTATCTCAAAGAAATTTTGAGATAAGGAGATATGATCTTATAGATCGATTTGGATCGTAATGTTTAATAGTCAGAGATTATCTGGTTTATAGTAGGTTAATATCTTATAACATATATTAGAAGTAGCTTGTTGGTATTTGTACCTACACTCAAAAAATGTGGAGTTATGTTGTATTTATGGATAGAAAGAATTATCCATAGTGAGAAGCAAAGGGAACAGAGAATGTACCTAAGTAGGAGATAGGGACAGACTAAAATGTCTTATCTCTTTGTAAATAAAATTCACCATTTGGAAATAAAGAAAACTATTTCAATGCTGGGTTTTTCCTTCAAGATTTTTCCTAGGTAGATATTTTGTTGTGTGTGTTAGGATTCTCTATTATAACACAATCCTATTATTTCATTAATTATTTATTTGATTATAACTCATATATGAAGGGTTACGTCCTTTCATACTTAACCCTAGAATATATATAAATTATAGGATAGGTATCTTGTGAAGGTGTCCATGAATAAAATATAAAAACATATATTTGAAATCTATTGGAGGGATATCCCATTCCAGTACAAAAGTGATTCAAACCCAAAAAATGATTTTTTTAATGTTATTTTATTTATTAATTTATTAAATAGTTGCTAGAACCTTCAGGGTTCTACCATCTGGTATTAGAGAAAATGGTTTTGGAAGGGAAAACCAACCCTAAAATGGTCGATGATAGGAGATCACTGGAAATTACCCTCAAGGAATTCATCCAGGAGATTCACCAATGGATGGACCAATTTACTAAACAATTGTTAACGAGGCAGGAATTTGACCTAATAAAGGAAGTTGCAAGTGAAGAAATTACTTCTAACCCTAGAAATTGTTTTCCTTCGAAGGAGACCTATAGCCATAGATTTCCAAGTGGTACCTATTTCACTTCTCGAGAAATAAAAAATATTTCAAACAATAAAATTTATGAACTAAATTCTAGCAAAATCACAACTTCCTCAATACAAAATTTTGGTTATCCAAACCCTAAAAATACAAAAAAAAAATAACACAAGTGTATGAGGAAAATGAGGAAATCAAGGACAAAGGTTTGCAAAAGTTGTGTTTTATAGACCTGCATATGGGTGATGCACACAACCATCAAGATGAAATCCAACATAGTAATACCTTAACACAACAAAAGCATTTCTTTAAAGGTATCTCCAATGTTGTCTATAATGGTTCCTCGAAAAATCTAGTTAATGTTGAGGAGGAAACAAAAAAAGTTAATGTAATTGCATGTCATATTGGTGTTGGAGCAATTATGGTAGCAATTGAGAATGAAAAGTGCATCAATGCAACCATGGGTGTAACTCCATTAGAAGGGATTTTTAGGGCAACACAGTGCGGTGATATTGATCCTACTATTTGTAGCATATTGGCTTTTCAAAAGAATTTAGATGCTGACCAAATCAATTATTTATTAAATAATAAAAGTGTATTGTAAGGAATTTGTGGTGAGAAGGACATGAAATGCAACCCTGGTCACCCACCTCCATGGCCACCTCTTCTTCTCTCTCCTGACATAAAATTCTAGTGGTGGTCTCCTCTTCAATCATGGATTAAAACTCGCAATGCAACATAATTACAGTTTTACTATAAAATGGTCCATAAAATCAAAATGTATGGTTAGTTTACATTAGAAAAGAGGGAGCTTTTTCATACAACATATGTTTTAAACCCAGGTCTTGGAGCCACAAGCAGTAAAATATTAATCATATAGGTATCTATAAACACAAAATGTTGTATAAAATTGATACCGTACTAGAAAAGACTAAAATTTTAATTTCTAGAATGATATCCACTTCCATGGCATTTTGTAGAAAATATCATAACTAAAGAAGCCTGTTTCGTATGAATCCCTATGGCACTACTCAATTAATCATGAATTATACATTTTGGTCATATTTATGTAATGCATTTATCTTTAACCTATAAAAAGTGATGCAATTATGAACACTGTAGATGTATGCTCTTTACATTGATGAGATTTCAATTGCTTTTGAAATTTTGCACTAAAGTAAATTCATTTTATGGACATTCACAAAATTCCATTGTTGGAATATTGAAAATTAAATTCATGGAAGATCTTCCATTATATCATTGATTTCTAAACTCAAACAACACCTGCCAACATTTTTTGTTGAAGTTTTCTATAAGGAGGTCTATCACCGCGATCCGACACCATAAAATTTGTCTGGTCATTTTTTGTGAAGTCTATCACCACCACATCAATATTATTATTCCCTTCTCCTTGAAAAATTGCATTCCATTAGGATCAATCATCCTAGCAAAACATTGTTCGAGGTTTTCGTCTCCTTCTCGGTGATGTTTCTCCTTGTGCCAATGATACTTCATTTAGAATTAAATATGATTGAAATTATGTTCATGAGTGGCTATCCAAATAGTAGTAAGGCAGTGAAATATTTCTCCATTTTCTTAATTTGTTTCGATAATACAAAAACTCTCCTCAAATCTATGCCTAATATAAATGTGAAGACAAAATATTATGAAGCTAAGAATGAAAGGGTGTGTTTTTCCCTTTTAAATACCAAAGGATGAAACCTAACCTCTTTTGTTGCCAAAAATAAAAAATAAAAATAAAAATCAATGATCGATGGGAGAATTGTGGATCTTAACTCCTAGCTTAGCTTGTGAGATCAAACATTCTCCTCATAATGTATAAACCTTTTATTAAGGAGAACTATGATTTTTTGCTGGTGTTGAATTTGCTAAACTCCATGGTCCTATTTTTTCCTAGAAATTTAAACAATAGCACTAGCTGTTGGAAATATTAAACCAAACATCACGCCCAAAAGCGCTTCGGCGCGAAGCTTTGCCGAAACGCATTCAGAAAATGCTTCAGCGTGAAGGACATTTCGGCAGCCCCCGAAACACATTTTGGCCCAAAGCAAATTTGACTCGGCTGTTGAAAGCACTTTGCCATGAAATAATGTCATTCTGCCCTTCGAAGCAAAATTATGTCGAAGCGGAATGCAAGCACGGGAATCGATGCATTAATTATCCATGCGTGCGAGTAGCTGGGGTTGTCCGAAAATTGGTCGAAAAGCCATTTCGGCTTTTAATGTTTGTCAATGGGTTGGTAAATTTATCCTGCCTTTTGTCCTCATCCCCCGCCTATAAATACTGGGCCATTTTGTCATTTAAAAGCATGAGGAGTAAAAGGAGCGTAGATGAATTAAGAGAGTAGCAGAGAAGTTTGAGAGCCCAAAACAGCCACAGAGCTAGGGTCTCAACTAGCAGAATAGTAGATAGCTGCAGTTGGGAGCAACAGCCTCCTGAAAATGTCTTTTGAGTTTATCCTACAAAGTTTCATCTTGCAGAAGTTTGTAATCGCTTCAGAAGGAAGCCCTTTGTAATTCGGCATTATAGATATATACATAAATATTTATCTTGCCACTTGAGTCTCTGCGTATTTGTCTATCTCTGTGCATTATTTTTATCTACATATATTCTAGAGCTATGGTTTGGCCAAAGTGACTAAACACTCATTCGATCCAGAAAGGAGTTGGGTTTAATTGTTTGTGCCGAAGCACATTACGACACTTTGTTTCATCGAAGACTACTACGTGTTGCCGAACTTCACAGCATTCCCCCAAATTATTTTTACTTCGGTTGATAGTCCCCCGAAGTACATACTTCAAGAGTAATTTTTTTTGAAGCATTTTAGTTCGGGAGAATTCCCGTTGAACCTCCTCTCGAAGCTCCCAACTTTCCAAAGTAGAAATACTTCGGGAGTTTTTCCCCCGAAGTAGATACTTCAGGAGTCTTACCACCGAGACTCTTTCTTGCCGAAATTAATTTGCCAAAGCGTTTTCCAGAAACGTTTTCCCTCGCCGAAGTCCGTCCCGAAGTAAAATTGCCGAAGCAATTTTGCAACCCGAAGTAGTTTTCCGAAGCGATTTAAAATCGTGATTTGATTTTTATTCCTTCAAATTGGTATCAGAGCTATGTTGCTGTGACATGGAGATAGAAGCATGGTTTCCGAGAGAAACTCATTGCAGTTGCAGATCCCACGATTTAACGACAAGAACTACGATTACTGGAGCATCCAGATGAATATCCTCTTTGGGTCTCAAGATTTGTGGGACTTGGTCGAGAATGGATACTCGGAGCCGACAGATGCAGTAGCACTGGCCATCCTCTCCCAAGCCAACAAAGATATTTTGAAGGAGAATAAAAAAAAGATCAGAAAGCCTTGTTTTATATCATGCAAGCGGTTGAGGAGACCATCTTCCCACGAATCACATCAGCCACCAAGGCAAAGTAGGCCTGGGAAATTCTAGCAAGTTTATACCAGGGCACCAACAAAGTGAAGTTGGTAAAATTGCAGATGCTCAGAAGGTAGTTTGAGAACCTGCAAATGAGCGAGTCAGAGTCAATGAGTGACTTCTTCACCCGAACGACATATGTCATCAACCAGATGCGGTTGAAAAGTGAAATTGTGTAGAATCAAAGGATCGTGGAGAAAATTCTGTGAAGTCTGCCAATGAAGTTCGACTCTATGGTAATCACAATTGAGGAGTCAAGGGATTTGACAATCCTCTTGATGGACGAACTCATGGGTTCCCTACAAACACATGAGCAGAGACTGAGCCACTCAACTCAGTCCTCTTTGGAGCAAGCCTTCAAAGCAAAATTCTCAGTCTGAGACAGCGACAGACAAGACTTCGACCATAGTGCTTCTAGTTCTCAAGGAGGAAGATGTAAAAGTAGGCATGGGAGAAGTAACAAGCAAGGAGGGAGGTCAAACCCTCATGACAACGAGCCCAGTTGTAACTTTCATCAGCATGGAGGAAGAGGCTCTAGCAAAAATCAATAAGCTCTCAGCAGAAGGGCATGTCAAAGGTCCAATGCTACTACTGCAATAAGTTTGTCCATTATGCCTCATAGTGTAGAAATAAAATAGCAAATGAGAATCAACAGCAAGCCCATTATACGAAGGAAATCAAAAATGCAGTAGGAGGAAATGTGCTACTGACTTGCAGTGTTGAGGAGGAGAGCAAGAATAACATATGGTATCTTGATAGTGGGTGCAGTAACCACATGACTGGGAACAGGGATATGTTCTCACAATTGGATGAAATAGTCCAATCTGAAGTCAATATGGGGAACAACAACAAAGTTCCCATGATTGGGAAAGGCAAAATCTCCATCCGCACCCGACACGATGAAAGAAAAACAATTTAGAATGTTTATTATGTGCCTGGGTTGAAGCACAATCTGCTGAGTGTTGGATAGCTTGTGCAGAATGGACACACTATTCAGTTCAAAGATGGTGTTTGTTCAATCAGAGATAAAGTGCATGGACAAATTGCAACTGTGTCCATGACAAAAAACAAGATGTTTCCATTGTAGATTCATAATGAATCTTTGATGTCTCTGAGTGCAGTTGTGAAGGATGCTACCTGGATGTGGCATCTCATATTTGGTCACCTGAGTTTTAGTGGCCTAAAATTACTACACAGGAAGCAGATGGTGAAGGGTTTACCCCTCATTGAGCAACCGAACCACGTTTGTGAAGGTTTCCTGGTCGGAAAGCAACACAGGGACACATTCCCTGTAGGACAGTCTTGGAGAGCATCATGGCCATTAGAGATAGTGCACTCAGACATTTGTGGTCCCATGCAAACCACCATATATGCTGGCAACAAATTTTTCCTGACTTTCATTGATGACTTCAGTCGGAAGACCTGGATTTATCCCATCAAGTTGAAGTCAGAGGCATTTGGGAAGTTTAAGGATTTCAAGGCTCTAGTTGAGAAATAGAGCGGATATTATGTGAAGACTCTTAGAACTGATGGAGGTGGAGAATACATCTCCAACGAATTCCACAACTTTTGCAAGTAGCATGGAATTCGCAGAAAATTCACTGCTAGATACACACTGCAGTAGAATGGTGTAGCTGAGAGGAAGAACAGAACAATCATGGAGATGGCACGGAGCATGCTGAAGGTAAAAAGTTTGCCACATGAGTTCTGGGAAAAATCTGTAAGTTGTGCAGTTTATCTACTAAATTGATGTCCCACCAAGAGTGTGAGAGACAAAATCCAAGAGGAATCTTGGAGCAATCTGAAGCCAAGTGTGGCTCATTTACGAGTTTTCGGGTGCATTGCATATGCACATGTTCCAAATGAGAAAAGGCAGAAGTTGGATGACAAAGCTGAAAGATGCATATTCATAGGATACAACGAAACAACAAAGGCGTATAGGCTGTACAATCCTATGACAAAGAAACTTGTCATCAGCCAAGATGTGAAGTTCCTGGAGGATGAAGCTTGGAACTGGAAATCAAAGATTGGTCAGCATGAACCAGCAGTTGTTGAACCTATAAACTTGGAGGAAGATAGTGTGTAGCCACATGTACCTTCAAGTAGCAACAGTGGTGCCAGCAGTAGCACAGCCACATCATCCCAATCACCTTCACTTGCAAGCATAATTCAAAATCTGAGAACACCTACGAAGACTCAAAGCTTGCAAGATATTTATGAGGTAACCCAAAATCAGTTGGATGAAGAATATTTTGACTTTGACCTATTTATAGAGTGTGATCCAGTGGAGTTTGAAGAGGCAAGTCAGAATCATAAATGGGTGAATGCAATGGATGAGGAGATAGCAGCCATTGAGAAGAATGAGACATGGCAGCTGATAGATCTTCCAGCAGGAAAGAAGACCATTGGGGTCAAGTGGGTGTATAAAATGAAGTTCAACGCCCAAGGAGAAGTTGATAGGCATAAAGCTAGATTATGGCATAAGGCTACAAGCAGAAGTCAGGAGTTGACTATCATGAGGTGTACGCACCTGTAGCTCGACTTGACATAGTCATAATGATTCTAGGACTAGTAGCTCAAAAATGCTGGAGTGTGTACCAAATGGATGTCAAGTCTGCCTTCCTGAATGGAGTGTTGGAAGAAGAGGTCTACATAGACCAGCCACCCGGTTATGAAGTACAAGGACAAGAGGACAAGGTCCTGAAGCTGAAGAAGGCCCTATATGGGTTGAAGCAAGCACCTCGGGCATGGTACAACCAAATTGATGGCTACTTTTAAGAAAATGGGTTTCAAAAATGCCCATATGAGCACACTTTGTACCTGAATACAAATGTAGAGGGGGAGATGATAATCGTCTATTTGTATGTGGACGATCTCATATATGCTGGCAATAGTAGCAGTCTATTTGCACAGTTCAGAATAGCCATGAAGTCTGAGTTTGAAATGACTGACATGGGGCTGATGAAATATTTTCTTGGTATTGAAGTTGACCAATCAGCAGATGGCATCTTCATTTCTCAGGGCAAGTATGCAAAGGATGTCCTGAAGGGGTTTAATATGGAGGACAGTAATCCTGCCATCACTCTGAATGCCACTGGCATCAAGCTGAGCAAAACTGACAACAAGAAGTGTTGACCCAACTCTCTATAAAAGGTTAGTTGGAAGCCTGATGTACTTGACAGCAACCAGGCAAGATTTGATGTATGCCATGAGTTTACTCAGTTGGTTCATGGAGTCACCCAAAGACACTCATTGGCAAGCAGGCAAGAGAATCCTGTGATATGTCAAAGGCATGAGGAACCATGGACTCCACTATGCCAGAAAGGACCAGCTAGAGTTAATTGGATACACTGACAACGATTGGGCTGGCAACATAGATGACAGGAAGAGCACTTCGGGATATGCCTTCCATTTTGGATCCGGAGTTGTCTCTTGGTCCTCGAAGAAATAGCCAATTGTGGCCTTATCTACAGCAGAGGCAGAGTATGTTGCTGCCACCTCAGTAGCCTGCTAGGCAGTATGGCTAAGAAGAGTTTTGAGTGAATTATAGCATCTGTTGGAAGCAGCAACAACAATATTTTGTGATAATAACTATGCCATAACGCTCTCGAAGGACCCAGTATTCCATGGTTGGATAAAGCACATTGATATCCGGTATCATTTCATCAGAGAGTTGGTGAAATTCGATGAAGTATAGTTGTAGTTCTGCAGGTCAAAGGAGCAGTTGGCTGACATCTTCACAAAGCCCCTGAAGGAGGACTTTTCCAGATTGCGAGATATGTTGGGCGTCAGAGAATGTGTGAAGTTTGGTTTAAAGGAGGGTGTTAGAAATATTAAACCAAACATCATGCCCAAAAGTGATTCGGCGCGAAGCTTTGTCGAAACGCATTCAAAAAATGCTTTGGTGCGAAGGACATTTTGGCAGTCCCCGAAACACATTTCGGCCCAAAGCAAATTTGACTCAGCCATTGAAAGCACTTTGGCATGAAATAATGTCATTCTGCCCTTCAAAGCAAAATGCAAGCATGAGAATCGATGCATTAATTATCCATGCGTGCGAGTAGCTAGTGTTGTCTGGCAGTTGGTCAAAAAGCCATTTTGGCATTTAATGTTTATCCACGGGTTGGTGAATTTACCTTGCCTTTTGTCCTCATCCCCCACATATAAATACTAGGCCATTTTGTAATTTAAAAGCATGAGGAGTAAGAGGAGCATAGAGGAGTTAAGAGAGCAGCAAAGAATTTTGAGAGCCTAGAACAACTATAGAGCTAGGGTCTCAACTAGCAGAACAGCAGATAGCTACAGTTGGGAGCAGCAGCCTCCCAAAAATGTCTTTTGAGTTTATCCTATAAAGTTTCATCTTAAAAAAGTGTGTAATCGCTTCAAAAGGAAGCCCTTTGTAATCCGGTGTTATAGATATATACATAAATATTTATTTTGCCACTTGAGTCTCTGCGTATTTGTCTATCTTTGTGCATTATTTTTATCTATAGATATTCTAGAGCTAGGGTTTGCCCAAAGTGACTAAACACCCATTCGATCCAGAAAGGAGTCGGGTTTAATTGTTTGTGCCGAAGCACATTGCGGCACTTTGTTTCGCCGAAGACTGCCGCGCGCTGTCGAACTTCGCAGCATTCCCCCGAAGCATTTTTACTTCGGTTGATAGTCCCCCGAAGTACATACTTTGGGAGTAATTTTTCCCGAAGCATTTTAGTTCGGGAGAATTCCTGCCGAACCTCCTCCCTGAAACAGTCACCTAGAATGTGGTACCAAAAATTTGATACTTATGTTTTAGGAATTGGTTTTGTTCGTAGCAATGCTGATCACTGTGTGTATTCAAAGAAAATTGGTAATGTAATTGTCATTATAGTTCTTTATGTTGATGACATGTTACTAATTGGAAATCAAATGAAGAGAATTTACAAAAACATATTCTAGAAATAATGCAGAAATAATAACTAAGGAAATAATGACACCATTCAATGCACATATAACACACAAGATTTACCCTGGTTCACCCAATTTGGGCTAGTCCAGCAAACAAGAGTCTATCCTCCTTGATATATTATTCTCTCTCTTGTCCCTAAAATGGGACATTACAATAATTATATAAGGAAACTCATACAACCCTAAACCACCAAGTGGTATTAGGGTACCGTGGATACAACACCATGGGCTAAACCACCCACACCCACTAACCACCCACCAACCGTGGGAATCCCGAGGGTCGCTCCAAAAGTAGTGATAAAAGTAGGTGAAAAATAGCGATAAAAGTAGGTGAAAATTTTGGTGTCGGCTTCGTCGGCTTCTATCGCTTTCATCGTATCCGAGGGCGTCCCCCTACGCACCCCGAGCCATCACCTATTACGTAATCACCTTTACCATAGCCGGGGGTCCTTGGGGGCCTCCGGCCCCCCCGGACCCCCCCTACCCATCATATTTTGCGCTGTAGTGCTTGTCGTACAATTCTTTTTCGGCAAAGAATGAGACACATCCAACATTCTCCCACTTGTTGAATACTTTGCCAGACCCATTTCAATTGTACAAAATCTAAACTTTTCAGTGCTTATAGCCTTGGTTAAAGCATCTGCAACATTTTCCTTGGTGTCTACCTTTTCCAGCAACACTTTCCTCTGTTCAAGCATGTCCCTGCAGAAATGGAACTTTGTATCAATGTGCTTCATTCTTGAATGGTAAGCAGGGTTCTTTGCCAAAAATATGGCACTCTGACTGTCATAGTTTATCTTCACAGCTCCTTGAAAGAACCCAATTTCAGCACATAGTCTTTGCAGCCATACAGCTTCCTTACTTGCATCAGTGGCTGCCATATACTCAGCTTCAGTAGTTGAAAGAGCAACAATAGTCTACCTCTTGCTCATCCAACTAATGGCCCCTCCAAACAAATTGAATACATAAGCACTAGTAGATCTTCTCCTGTCCAGATCTCTAGCCCAATCTGCATCAACAAACCCTTCTATATCCAATTGTCTATTTTCTTTACCTGTACCCTCATAGTAGATTGTAAAATCAGAGGTGCCACACAAATATCTGAAAACCCTTTTCACAACAGTCCAATGCTCTTTACCAGGTTTAGACATATATCTACTCAAGACTCCCACTGCATGGGCAATGTCTACTCTAGTACAAACCATGGCATACATTAAACTACCTACAACATTTGCATAAGGAATATGTGACATTTCCTCTACCTCTTCTTCTATTTTTGGACATTGTTCAGCAAACAATTTTTCACCTAAAGAAATAGGTACCTTCACCGGTTTGCAATCCTGCATATTGAACCTTTTCAACACTGTCTCAACATACTTTTTTTGATCCAGCCACAACTTTCTGTTAGAGCGATCTCTTTTTATTTGCATACCCAATATAAAATTTGCAGGGCCAAGATCCTTCATGTCAAACTGCGATGCCAACTGAGACTTTACTTCCCTGACCAGTTTCTTGCTATTTCCAATTAGTAACATGTCATCAACATAAAGAACTATAATGACAATTACATTACCAATTTTCTTTGAATACACACAGTGATCAGCATTGCTACAAACAAAACCAATTCCTAAAACATAAGTATCAAATTTTTGGTACCACATTCTAGGTGATTGTTTCAGTCCATACAATGATTTCTTTAACTTACATACCAGATCCTCCTTTCCTGCAATAGTGAAACCTTCAGGCTGCCTCATATAGATTTCTTCCTCCAAATCTCCATGAAGGAATGTAGTTTTCACATCCATCTGTTCTATTTCAAGATCAAATGCAGCAGCCACAGCTAACATAAATCTAATTGATGTTAGCTTTGCAACGGGAGAAAAAACTTCACCATAATCAATTCCTTCAACCTGGGAAAAACCTTTAGCAACCAGGCGAGCTTTATATTTCTCCACTTTACCTTCAGCATTCTGCTTCTTCTTAAAGATCCACTTGCAACCTATTGCTTTCCTACCACTTGGTAATTTCACTAAATCCCATGTTCTGTTCTTTTTCAGGGACATCATTTCCTCATCCATGGCCTCTTCCCAATGGTTTGCCTCTCCAAAATTAACAGCTTCTCTAATTGTTCTAGGATCTTCATCAGTAGCAGATAGTACAAAAGAAGTAGGAAAAGCAGATGGACTGTACCTTTTAGGTTGCTTCCTTTCTCGTGTTGATCTCCTTACCACAGGTGTATGAACCTCTTCTTCATCCTCTTCCAGATCCTCACCTGTATGCTCCTCTTCCATATCCTCATCTGTATGCTCCTCTTCCAGATCCTCTACTGTCTGATAGTTTTCCATGAGATCAAATTGGACCGTTCCAGGTTCCTCTTCTGTAACTACCTTCTTGGAATCACTGATCATCTCCCTAAACACCACATCTCTACTATACACTGTACTTTTAGTTTTTGGATTCCAAAGCTTATATCCTTTAACACCATCTTTATAACCAATAAAGATACATTTAACAGCCTTATTATCTAGCTTACTTCTTTTCTCCTTTGGAATATGCATGTATGCATCACAGCCAAAAACTTTGAGATGTGAAATAGAAGGTTTCTTACCAAATAGAGCTTCAAATGGAGTTTGATCTGGCAATGCTGATGTAGGTGACCGATTTCGCAAGTAGCATGCTGCACTCACTGCTTCTGCCCAGAATTCCTGTGCCAAACCTGCACCACTGAGCATACTTCTAGCCTTCTCCATCAGTGATCTGTTCAACCTCTCTACAACTCCATTCTGTTGAGGTGTATATGGAGTAGTCTTCTATCTTGCAATACCACATTGCTTACAAAATTTCTCAAATATATTAGAACAATATTCCCCTCCATTATCAGACCTCAACACCTTAATCCTTTTATCAGTTTGATTCTCAACAAGTGCTTTAAATTCCTTAAATTTTTCAAACACTTCATCTTTGCTCTTAAGAAAGTAAATCCATGCATATCTTGAAAAATCATCAACAAAGAAAGCATAATACCATGATTTTCCAAGAGACGGCATAGGAACAGGACCAAAAATATCACTGTGGATCAAATCTAGTACCCCACTAGATCTTGTGGCACCAGATGGAAAACTAACCCGATTCTGTTTACCATAAATACAATGTTCACAGAACTCGGAAGACATTGAGTAATTAGGGATACCATGAACCATACCTTTTGTGTACAGGGTACGCAATCCCTTTTCTCCAATATGTCCCATCCTTTGATGCCAGAGTGTTGAGCTTTTATCAGAATCAACCTCAGGAACAATTGAGCTATTGCACTCATTTGTCATAGTGCTTCCCAATAGCTTATACAATGTTCCAATCCGAACTCCCCTTGCCAACACCATTGATCCATGAACCATTTTGCATGAATCCTTGCCAAAACTGACATTCACTGCTGCATCGACCATTTTGCTTATCGAAATCAAATTTCTAGCAAGTCCCGAAATATGCATCACACCTGGTAGGGTCTTAACCCTACCATCCTACAGCAAAATTTTCACTCTTCCACGACCCATGATTCTGAGTGGTGAATCATCTCCCAATAGTACCTCCCCTCCATCATATCTTTCATATTCACTGAACCACCCTCTATGAGGAGTCATATGAAAAGAGGCACCAGTATCAATCAACCAATCATTTTTATTTGATCGTGTGGAGCACGATGAGCAGGATGCCAGATATACATCCCCTGCTTCATCAATGGATTTATTCATCTCTATGGAAGTCGATTCATCAGAATTTTTTCCAGACTCAGCTTTCTTTGATCTACAATCCTTCTTCATATGACCAGGCTTGCCACAATTCCAACATTTTCTCTCAAACTTCCCCCGAGACTTGGATCTACCTTTAGACTTAGACCTATCACCATATCTAGATTTGTCCTTCTCCTTGGCACGCCCTCTCAC
This sequence comes from Wollemia nobilis, assembly GCA_028583015.1. Classification (NCBI taxonomy): domain Eukaryota; kingdom Viridiplantae; phylum Streptophyta; class Pinopsida; order Araucariales; family Araucariaceae; genus Wollemia; species Wollemia nobilis. The sequence continues at coordinate 124,999 of JAQPPZ010009432.1, read as the reverse complement.
TGTTAGGGCTTCCTTAGATGTGCCCTCCATGGATTTTCTCCTCATATCCTCAGATAATAGAGATGCCACTATATCTTCAAACTTCAATGTGGATGAAGTTGTACTACCAATTGCTACTACTAAGTTATCCCATGAATCTGGTAAAGAGCATAACAAAGTAATGCATTTATCTTCCTCACTCAACTTAATTTCTACAGATGTTAGTTGACTTACCACTGTATTGAATGCATTCAGATGATCTGCAACCGAATCCCCATCATGCATCCTAAGATTGTACAGTTTCTTTTTGAGGAATAATTTTTTCACTAGGGACTTCGATTGATACAAAGCCCCTAACCTCTCCCAGAGATCCTTTGTTGTAGCTTCTCTCGAAACATTTATGAGCACCGAATCTGCAAGACACAGTCGAATCAGACTCCTTGCTTTTCGATTCATCTTCTCCCAATCTTCATCGGAAGTACCCGTAGGTTTTGTTGTTTTTGAAATAGCAGCCCACTAATCTTTGTCCATGAGCATATCTTCCATATTTAACTTCCATAGCTCAAAAATTTTGCCGTCAAATTTCTTGATCTCTATCCTTGAATGATTTCTTGACATTTTTTCCTTCAAACTCCTTTTGCGTAACTCCCACTCCAGAATAGGTTTCCTCTCACTCCTAGAAACCCTAAATCTTCTTCAAACGAATTTAAACCCTAGCAATAAAGGCATCCCCCTATGGCTAATGACTTGGCTCTGATACCAAATGAAGAGAATTTACAGAAACATATTCTAGAAATAAAGCATAAATAATAACTAAGGAAATAATGACACCATTCAATGCACATATAACACACAAGATTTACCCTGGTTCACCCAATTTGGAATGATTCCTTCATTCTCACTTTGAGGACAAAGTTGTTCTTAGGAGGGGTGGTTGTTATGATTCTCTATCCTAACACAATATTATTATTTCATTAATTATTTCTTTAATTATAACTCATTTATGAAAGGTTATGTCCTTTCACACCTAACCCTAGAATAGATATAAATGATAGGGTAGATATATTGAGAAGGTATCCATGAATAAAATATTAAAACATATATTTGAAATCCATTGGAGGGATCCCCCATTCCAGTGCAAAAGTGATTCAAACCCTAAAAGTGATTCTTTTTAATGTTATTTTATTTATTAATTTATTAAATAGTTGCTAGAACCTTCAGGGTTCTACCAGTGTGATTATGGATGGAATCTTATTTAAGAGTCTTTGCTAAAGAGAAATTATGTGATGCTATGTTTGAAAGTTCTTAAGCTTAGTATCGCATGCTTATGGTGGTACATTGGATAGAGAGAAAATAAAAGATAAAAGATTCGTTTCATGTTCTTAATATGGGCATCATTATGTTATTTGTTATGAATTAAACTTATTTGGGGTAATGTAGAAATATTGGTTTGGTTTTATGGTATTAGAAAATAGACAACGAAGTTAGATAAGATAAATCCCTACTCAAACATCTTAAAGGACCTTGATGGATTGGATAAATAAAAACTCTAGTAAATGAATAGAGTGATGTTTTTGTGATTATGTAATTCAAGTTGGTGTAAATGGATAATCTAGTCTTTATAGTACTATTTTTCAATATAAGAGAGGAGAGAGACTTACAAAGGATTGGGCTAGCTAATTGGAAGATAATGAGAAAGATAGTTGAACCTTCTTACGCTTATGCACCTACTTAGATAGAATTAAGTAGAGTGAGACATATGGTGTGTCCTTTGTAGATTGAGGAGAGGTATGTTAGATCGTTGGAGGTTAACGAGAAAGATAGCTTGCATACTAAGTGAAAATACCTAGTGCACTTACATAGATGTATGTAAGTGGTAGGATGGGTGTGCCTATGGATGAAATTTTGCGTCCTTCACCCACTCTTTCTTTCAGAAGTGATTCCCTTTGTTCAAAATGAGTTCAAAAATATTTTGAGGAATATTAATGGATTGGAGAAAGATATCAAGTGGTGGTGGTAGCAATGATGGGTGGTCTAAAGCAGTGGGTGGATGATGGATTGAAGCAGGGTGGATGATAGATTGGGCACATGATCCACCCTTTGCCTTGGGTAGAATTATCCAAAAGTCCCATGCACTAGTTGGGCGGACCTTAGGGTAGAAAAGTCATATAACCTTACCCTTAGGAAAGATAGAAACTCCAACCCATTTCCGATGGAAGTTGCAAGCACAAATTGGGTGGAACTTTAGATAAATGACCGCAATCCTTCCCAATGGCTCCACGAGTGGAAAGAAGGATAAATAAAGTACCCACCCAATGTCCAAAGATCCCTCTATTGCCTAAAATTCAATCAAAATATGTACTCACTACTGCAGCTCACTAGTACCAGGTGCTTGTATGCAAAAGTGATAGATTTGAGGCATGTTGCTCCCAAGGTGATTAATGCCAGTCATTCACCATATAACTAGGGGATCACTAGCTGAGTAAAAGGATGAGGTAGATGAAAATTAATGAACTGGAAAGAAATGTTAGTGAATCCAAAGGCCCAACTAAAACTAAATGCACATACCTCATTCTAGAAGATCAACACCATATCAAGGAGTAGTGTACTAGTTGAGCGTTTGTCAGATTCAAGTGTTGTCTTCCCGCCTACCGCCATTAATGTTCAAATTTTGATTTTAATGTAAAAATACCTATAAATAGTGGAATGTTGATCATTCCTAAGGGTGGCTCTTTAGCCATTACAATTTATATGTAAGGTTTTTCACCATGGTGTAAATGTAGATTCATCACTGTTTGGTATTTGATTTTTCCTCCATGAACCTATGAATGCTTAATTTTTGCTTTGGTCATTACAGTAGGTCTCATATTATTCTTTTAGAAACTAAAATCATGTAAATCAGATAAGACTACTATGCACCACTCTTATCAACATCATATGGCCCCATTGGGCAACCCTCAAGGGTTAATTAGGGATCCCAACCACTTTTTGGAGCATTTACCCCATTTTTGGGAGGTTTTGGGCCATGTAGCCATGCTCGTCCCACCTAGGGATGACCACCAGTAGCCATCCCGAGGTGGGATGACCATGAACTAGACCCCCCAAAAATTAAATGGTGGGAAAAATGGTAATAAATTCCTACTATTTATCCCATCCAATCACCCAAAATTTATTATGAGGTTGTTATAAACATCAAGACCTACAAATTTAAGGCCCAAAATGGGTAAGCTCTTCCACCCTATGCATGGCAAGTACATTAAAAAGTCGAAACATTTGCCCTGCATGACAGAACTTGCACCTTTGCACATTTGCCCTATTTTGGCTATAAATTGAGGTGCTCCTACCCAATTTAAATGAGATACAAAAACAAGTATTGCTCATGAAGTGCTACTCACATTTGTCCTCACATTTGCCCAAGTATTTTCCTTGAAAACCTCTTCATTCGAAGGTGCTTTTAGGGGCATCCCAAAATATGCTAAACTGATTCCAAAACCAATAAATATTAAGAGTTAGTTTTCCAAATTCAACAACAAGACCCCTAGGAGGTTTATTGACCAAATCCAAGTGGAATTGGTGGTAAAACCACCCCAGTTTGTATTTGTTCCCTAGGGATGATTAGTAGGTCTTATTGGAACTCTTAGGGATGGCCATGAAATGGCCCTTAATTTTGATCTAATTTTTGTGCGAATCATTTTTATAGCATTAGATTAACATCATATCAAAATTTTGTAAATTTTTGAGTAGATTTGATGGGTCGATTAATGTTTTTATGATTGTAGTCTTATTTTTTCTTGCTAGGAATGGCCGCAAGTTCTGCTAACAATTTCACTGCTATTTTTGCTCAGATCCTTCTAAAATCACCTATTAAACATCATACTAGAATTTTAATTTTTTAGGCATTGTTTAGAATAGTCGTAAATAAATTTTATATTCATAGATGCATACTTTCTATGGTTTTCATAGTTTTCATCACTAAACACATATGCTATTAACATCATTCAATATCTTGTGTGTAGGTGTAGGTATTCTAGGCATGAGGGAGGAGCTAAGGAGTAGTATAAATGAAGCCCAATATTAGCTCTCAAGTATGGGTTGTGAGAAGAACATTGGAAGCAAACCTCTATGCTCATGGAGGGATTTAATCCTTTTGAGAAGCAACACACCCCCACTGAAAAAATGAAATCACATCCTTTGAAAATTTTTTGGCTTTCATTTTGCAGTAAGGACCCTCTTGAGTTTTCCGGGTTTTAAATTCCAAATTTTGCTTGCCTCCTTCTTCAAGTTTTGCATTTATCAAAATATCTAAGTAGGCTTGCCAGTTAAATCCAAAATACGAGCCTCTGCATCTTCTTGATCCTCAAAATAGTCTAAAACAAATTGATAAGTGGGTAATTTCAAAGAAATTGGAACAATGGGCTGAATGCCATACAGCAAGGCAAATGGGGAAGTTTTAAGAGCCACTTTATGTCTTATCCTGTCAGCCTAGAGTGCATATTTCAGTAATGTGTGCCACTGTCTAGGTTTGTCTACAGCAGATTTCTTGATGGCATTCATCAAATTTTTGTTTGTGGACTCAACTAGTCCATTACCTTGGGGATAATAGTTGGATGAGAATTTGATGACTATCCCTTTCTGGTATGCCCACTCTGCAAACTCAAAGTTCAAAGGAACTCCAAACCTGGTTATGATATTTGATTCCAGAAAACCAATCACCTCATGGGCTGTACTCCTCATGGTGGCTTCTGCTTCAACCCATCTTGTACAGTAATCAGTGGCTGTTAACACATACTTGTGCCCTACTGATGAACTCGGGTTTATCACACCTACAAAGTCGAGTCCCCATTGCATAAACGGTTTGTTTATTATAATAGGTTGCAATGGTAGAGCTCGATTTGCTTGCTTGGATGCAAAATTCTGACACTGATGGCAAGTTCTTACGTGCTGATGTGCATCTTTAAACAACGTAGGCCAATAATAGCCCACTCTCAGTATCTTGTGTGCAGTAGCAGAACCTGAAGAATGCCCTGCTCCTAATTTCTCATGAAAACTAGACATCACCTCATTCACTTCACTCTGAGAAATGCATCTTAAAAATATGCCGGCATAGTTTTCCCTGTACAAGGTACCTCCTCTGAGTAGAAAATGTGCAGACTTCAGCTTTAGTGCTCTTCTTTGAGTTCTGTTCAGGTGAGGTGGACAAGTCCCAAATCTCAACAAATGAATGACATCTCCATACCAATCATCGGACCCAGAATCCAGTTGATTAATTTCTCCCTCTATAGGTATCTCAGCAATATGTCTGGACAGACCCAGTCCTCTGATTAATTTTGTAGGCCTGATCTCCAAGTCATACTCCTGCAGTCTCGTTACCCAATTACCTCTTAGCTCACCCAATTCGCCTTGGCTTAGTAGATATTTGACCGCTGGATCGGGAACTATAGCATGGACCTTGCTCCTCAGTATGTAATGCCTGAATTGCTTGACTGCTCTCACCAAGGCATAGGCTTGCTTGTCCAGGCGGGAGTATTTTAGCTCAGCACCCTTCAGGTTGGTACTTTTGAATGCAATTGGGTGCTCCCCAGTTTCTCTCCGTTGTGTTAGAACTACTGCAAGTGTGTGTTCCGAAGCAAAAGAGTACAGGTAAAAATCTGTACTAAAATCTGGGCTTACCAGCACTGGAGCTTGTTGGATGGCAGATTTGATCTCTTGAAATGCTACTTTGGCTTTCGTTGTCCAGGCAATATTTGCAGTCTCCTTTAGCATGTCATTCAGCGGCTTGACTATCTCTGCAAAACCAGAGATGAATTTCCTGACAAAGTTAATTTTCCCAAAGAATGATCTCAACTCTTTCTTAGAATTGGGAAAGGGTATCCCTGATATGGCTTCAACTCTTTCAGGGTCTACAAAAATGCCATCTTTGGTGATTAGGTGTCCAAGGAGTTTTCCTTCAGTTACACCAAAGACACACTTCTTTGGATTTAAAGAAATGCCAAATTCTCTGCATTTGTTGAAGACAGATTCCAAGTGTTTTACATGGTCAAACCGGGATTTAGAGAAAACTGTCAAGTCATCCATGTAAACAACAATGCACTTGCCCATGAGGCCCTTGAAAGCATGATCCATCGCACGTTGAAAAGTAGCTCCGGCATTGATCAATCCGAATGGCATTCTTTTGTAGGCAAAAGTTCCCCACTTAGTTGTGAAGGCAGTTTTCATCTTGTCTTCCTTTTCAACTAATATCTGATTATACCTTGAGAAACCGTCTAAGAAAGACATCATTTCCGAACCATTGACAATTTGTAGTACCTCATCCATGGAAGGCAGAGGGTAATTATCTTTCTCAGATGCCTTGTTCAAATTTCTAAAATCCACACACAAGCGGATCTCTCCATTTTTCTTTCTGACCGGTACCAAATTGGCCACCCAAGTAGAATGCCTAACGGGAAAAATAATGGCGGCACTCAATAATTTTTCTACCTCCTTCTGGATGAGGGGCTCTAGAAGAGCGTTGACATGCCTCTATTTTTTCTAGAAAGGTTTGCAAAACTCTTTTAAAGGTATAACATGAGTGTAAACTTTTGGGTCAAAAACCTTTAAGTCTTTGTAAGACCAGGCCATAACATCCTGGGACCTGTGAAGAAAATCAATCATATTTCTTTTTATTTTTGGGTCACAAGTTTTAGCCAACTTGAGGTGCCTGGGATTTTCTTCAGTCCCCACGTTCAGGTTCTCAGTCTCACTGTTTGTTATACCCATAGAATCCCCAGAACTCACCTTTTGTTTGATTCTGTCAAGATCAAACAGCCGCTCAAGTTCTACCATACCTCTCGGGATTCTATTATATTTCAACCTCATTATCCCTTTTTCGTCATCAAACTATTCTAGCATAGCATCCCTTTGACCATCATCCATTATAGCACTTTCGAATGCGTTGGTACTCTGCAAAAAATTTATAATTTGCTGGTCATCAAAAAAAACTTGAAAATTATCTACGTTATCTGGAACTGAGGGACAAGGGATTAATTCAATTGAAAATTTCTTCCATTTGACCTCCTCTAATGGCTTCAGATTTGTGGCTGATGAAGCTAAAACATCTGCAAGGGAATTCTCTTCTCTGGGAATGTGTGTTAGATTAAAAGCATCAAAATTCTCCATGAGATCCCATGCTCGGTATTTATACCTTTTTAGATAAGACGCCTTGCACTAAAATTTGCCTCTAATTTGATTGGCCACCAACTCTGAGTCTGTAAAAACCTGGATATTCTTCACACCCTTATCTAAAGAAAATTTCAAACCCAGCACTAATGCTTCATACTCTGCTAGATTATTCATGCAAGGAAACTGCAAACGATAAGACACAAAATATGTCTGATCTTTAGGCCCTTTAAGAACTGCCCCTGTACCAGAACCTTGTTTGGACTTGGCTCCATCAACATGGAGCATCCAAACCTCATTACCATGATCAGGATGAGCTTTAATAGGTTTCTCTCTCTGTGCAGTTGTTAGATTATAAACTCCGATATCCACATCAGAGAAATTAATAGTCTCATTTTTGGCATTATATTCAGTAATCATGAGTTTATATCTAGGTTCTCTTTCTATTCTCAATTGATTCGCAACACCCCTCCAGGGCAACCACATATGTGAAAAATCAGTCGCCAAGTACCCATTCAAATATTTTGACCAATCCCTGCTCAGAAGCATTCCATATCCTACAGGAATATCTACCACCTGAATGTCAATTTTGTGTTGTGCTCTTGGCTCAGATGCTAGCTGGATGTGTATATTTCGGAGTTCACCTACCACTTTAACCTCGGATTTATCTAATTGAATAACTCTTCTCTCAGAGTTTGTAGGGGTTAAACCCAACTGTTGACAGATGGCTGAAGGCATGACATTGGCTGAAGCACCAGAATCTACCAGACAATTGTGTAAGTTTTTTCCAAATATACGGACAGTTAACAGGAAAGGCGGAACTTCAATTTTTTCTTTATACATGACTAGGTTTGCATTTGCTATCCTTTTCCCTTTTTCCAGAGGTTTGGCAGTGGGCTCAGAGTATGTCTTCATCAAATTATTCCTTTGTTCAGTAATTTGGGCCAGCTCATGAAGAGTAATGTTAGCCTTGATTTTCTTCATATCCTCCACTATATTGTATCCTTTATTGAGTGGAGCAACAAACCTATCTGGTATTCTTGGATCTCCTCCCCTAGGTGGAGGTGGGTCATTACTTGGAGATGGATCTGGGGGCACATTATGGGAGTTGTCTGGAGGTGTAGATGTAGTATTCGGCTCTAAATTTTTGTTTCTGAGATTGTAGTTGTCCCTTCTATATTGTTGAAAAGCCTGTACTTCATCCATAGGCATCTCTGCAACATTTTTTGACTCATCTGGAAAAGTAAATGAATCTAATACCATAGCTGCACTATGTTTGGATGTACTTGGACTGTCAACATTTCTTTGATTCTCAGGACAAACTAACTCGCCAGTCAGAGCTTCAAAGGCATTACAAAACTCCAAACAATCCAATTCTTCGTGCTGAGATGTTCCGTGTATCCTGCACCAGTTGGGCAAAGCCAAATCATAGATATTCACATCATGCCCTTTACCTTTATAATCCTTGTTAGGTTTGTACGATGGTCTAGTGAATCTATTCTGCTGATAAGGAAATCTGTTTGAGTTTTCTCCGTTAGACACTTGCCTTTTGAAACTCAAAAAGTCATTGGCCAATTTCTGGACCATCTTTGAGACTTCTTCAACTCTCATTTTATCAGATTCTTTTTCAGCATTATGTATTTGTTCGGTGTGTGTTATAGCCAATGGATTTCCTATTGGTGGATTTTGGCATTTTGGAGGCATCGTCTGAAGTGGGATGGGGTTCAAAACGGGGGTATTTTGCGTAACAAAAGGGATTTGATGAGCATTCAAAGGTTGAGGTCCCAGTTGTTTCTCAAGAACCAAGGCTTCTTTATAAGCTTCCGTTAGGTTGGTAATATTAGCATCTCTTTTCAAGAAAATAGAGGTCACCGGATCTAGGGAATTCTTGTAAATTTCCAATGCTAGATTTGCAGTGGGCACATAATGACCCGTCAATCTACCATAAGCCTTTTGAAACCTAACATTGAAAGATCTAGCAGTCTCATTGATTTCCTTTTTTATGCTAGAGAACTGCTGATATAATATACTGGGGTCAATCACTTCACCAAATTGTGATACAAAAACCTTTTCCAGATCATCCCAACTAGTAATGGAATCATTAGTGAGATTCAAAAACCAGTCATATGCTCCTTCTTGGAGAGTGAAAGGGAATAATCTACAAGCTACATCTTCATGTTGTACATTTAACAACTTCAAAGCATTTTTAAAAGCCACTAAGTGCTCTTCTGTGGTTCTAATTCCATCGTGTTTGTAGGTAGGAAGATACCTTTCGGGGTTTCTGGGTAAATCATGGGCTGCCCCAAGGATGTTCAAAGCAGTGGAACCTAACCAGTTTGCCATTACTACTGGATCAACAGTAATATTTTCAATTGTATCTGGAGCAGTTACAAGTGGTGACGAAGCTATTTCGGTAAAAGACTTTGCCTTTCTGAGGCTGTTTCTCTTTGGGGTTTCTAATTCTGGCACAAGGGGCTCTCCGGCTCTGGAGTGGGACCTTGTTACTCTGTGGGTGGAATCCAGCCTTAGACAATAAACTTACAGACCTCAACAGATACTGAACAGAGTTTGGCCCTCCTTCTAGCGCCAGTTTTTAAATGTTGGTTCGACTTTTATACACACCCTGTGAAGAATGAGCATAAAATCCTGATAACACTTATAAGGGATAAATCCCACTCACTTTAGGATCTTGCTGGATATCCAAGGTGTGAGTTACAGAGTTGGGTCAAATGTCTATTCACTCTTTTCCGCTTTCGAAATAGTTTCAAGTGGACTGTCTGTTACCTTACAACGGGTCCTGGACTTGGTTCAGTATTGTTTTTCGGAGTTGATAGTTATCTTGGTGGGCAATCGGATTTTGCAATTAATTGTTTGATCTGACTCTTTGTGTTTCAGCAGATTAAATGAGAAGACAAATTTTAAAGAAAATAAAAGGGTGGATCATTTAACAGGAAAAACCAGAGAGAGTAAGGTAGGGCAGAAAAGAGAAGCTTATTTAACTTAGTTGCAGAATCAAAACACCAATCTCAGTTACACTGTTTAGCTTCGCAATAAGGCTCAATCAAAGAGGAAGGTATCTAGCTTTCTAAGACCACCTTCTACTAAGAGCATAAGACAGAAAGAAACAGATCTGGAGGAAAATCATAAAACAGAAAGGAAGTCTGTGTCAACTGATATCTCTCACCAGCAGCTTAGCTCGCGCAGTGAGGACAGAGCAATCAGAGACAAACCCTAACCTTAAATCTTCTAATTTTCCCTAGCATACATCAAACGGAATGAAGCCTAGTAATGCATCCGATCTTGGTATCATAGATTTACAACATAAAATAAATAAAACTTTTGCGGGATGAAAAACATGAGAAAATGTACTTATCGCAATTCGAGACAGATTAGGCTCCTGGCCACGCTATCCCAAAAAAAATGTGACATCAACTCCAGGTCCAGAACAAAGCATTCTCACAAGATCTTTTTGCATGAAATTGCTAAAATGGCTCTTATTCCAAGTTTTTCCCCCCCCTTGTTTTGAGGTATACATTCATGTTTATAGAGGACTTGCCTCTCTGCAGGATTTTAAATTATAAAATTGACTTTTCTTGGGAGTAATAAAATAAACACTGAAATGGGGGACAACCCATCGATATTTGCCTCTTTTACAGTATTAAAATATAAAGCCCATAACATAAGTACTAGAAAAGAGGGACAATCCACCAAAATCTGTCTGTCTGCAACATTTTAAAATATAAAGCGGACTTTCCTAGAACCCACAAGGATTTTAAATTATAAAACTGACTTTGGCTTCCGTTGTGTGCAACTGCCAGCTGGCTTTCATAAATGGAGAAGGCATGATCTGATATTATTCTCATCCATCTATAACTGTAAGTAAAATATCTTCATTTTTCTGTCAATTACCGACATATTTCATTAAATGGGTAGCTGCTTGGTCACCGTAAAGTCTCTTTGCGGACAAATCTATAAAATCTGGATGAACCAGCAATTCCCATCATCTCAAATTTTTATTTGACGGCCTTCATTTAATTTTTGCTTATTTTGTCATTTTCCGCCATTACTTCCATTGGTACACAACTGCCAGCTCGCTTCCTGCAAAAGACAAATGAGGATTAGTATTTTAAAATCATTGAATTAAAACCCTAATGTTTATTACATGTTGGCTCTATTCCCTTTGACACGTGTTGCGATAACACGATGCTTTCCTTAAGCTGCTTTTTATTTTGGCTTCTTTTGCCGCGAAACCGTGACATGTCGCGATTTCGTGACATGTCACGAAATCACGACCTTTACTTGGCACTTGGGCTTCTATTTTTGTTTGCGTCACGATTTCACGACGTCGCGATTTCATGACGCTCTATGCCCTTGGCCTTTCTCTTTTGTTGTCGTGTTACGATTTCGCGACACGGCCGCCCTTAACACCCTCTTTGTTCCTCCCGTGTTGCGATTTTGCGACGTCATGAAATCACGACGTCGCAATTTCGTGACACGGCCACCCTTGACACCCTCTTTGTTCCTCCGTGTCGTGATTTCGTGACACGACCGCCCTTGGCACCCTCTTTGTTCCTCCATGTCATGATTTCGCAACATCGCGAAATCGCGATGTCGTGATTTCGTGACACCTTCCATGCCTTAGGTGTTTTTCTTGCCTTTGTGTCACGATTTCACGATGTCGCGAAATCGCAACGTCGCGATTTCGTGACATGTTCACCCTTGCGCTGCCTTCTTTGACTTAGCTTCTTTTTGCCCCTTTTGCCACGAAACTGCGACATGTCACGATTTCACGACATGTCACGAAATCGCGACCTTCCTTTGCACTTGCTCTTTCTCCCAGAACCCGTCGCGATTTCGTGACATTTCCAAAAATGAAAAGTGTCACGATATCGTGAATTTTTCAAAAATGGAAGTGTTGCGATATCGCGACATTTCCAGCACTTAACCGATTCTTCTAAGACCCGTCATGATTTCGCGACATTTCCAAAAATGAAAAGTGTCGCGATATCATGACTTTTCCAAAAATGGAAGTGTCACGATATCACGACGTTTCCAGCACTTAACCAATTCTTCCAAGATCCGTCGCGATTTCGCGACATTTCAAAAAATGGAAAGTGTCGCGATATCGCGACTTTTCCAAAAATGGAAGTTTGACTTCTAATGAATTCATTTGCATTCTGCATTTTTACATATTTAGTGAAATATTTTCTTTACTCAGAAATGACCCTAACATTTTAAAAATGAATTCTAAATTGAAATCATGTATATGTCTACTCAAAAGATTTGCACTTTGTAATAGGACTATTGACCATAAAAAGAAAAGATTGAGATTGTAATTGACAATAATGGTAGCTGGGTTGAGATTGTAATTGTTATTACAATTTATCAAAGGCTATCAGCTGGCACGAATATACTGCTGAACTATTACATATGTTTTTGCAAATTAAAATTTAAACCAAACCATTGAAGACATCCTAAACATACTTGCAGATTTTGATACATGTTTATGTGTCCATCTCTATCTCCATTTTCATTCATTGCAAATATTATTGTTGATTAAACTAATAACTTTGTTTCCCCAGACTGTCAACGAGCAAGACGAAGCTTGGCCATTCAGAGAACCAGTTAATGGACTTGATGTGATTGATTACTATGATGTCATAAAAGATCCTATGGGTAAAGCATGCAACATGTTTATTTATTTATAAATAAAAGCACCTAAAACCTATAACTGGTTGATTTTTTTTAAGCAAAATCAAACATGTTAAGAATTAGTTTTACTATAAAAAAAACAATTAAGGTCAACAGTGGATTTCAAAATAGAATATTTGAATTTGGGTGCATATAACTTGTTTCCTTTATTGGACTTTGCTCAGATTTGCAAACAATATATAAGCGCCTGGAGAGTCAGCGATACTATATAACTTTGGAGATGTTTGTTGCCGATATGAGAAGAATCTTTAAAAATGCACGGACTTATAATGCCCCTGACACTACATATTATAAATGTGCGAACAAGTAAGTTGAACTCTTGAGTCATGAAGAAATAGTAAAATCTCTTTCTTAGAGAAATTTTGGATTGATGACTGTTGAGATGATGGTTGTGCAGGCTGGAATCTGTCTTTTACAGCAAACTTCGAGCAGGATTTCGGAACAATAACAGTTCTTAGCAGAGAATACATGCCATGATATTTTATCTATTTTAATGGTTGAACAATGCAATGGTGCGGGCTGTAAACATGGGAAAGTTTCTGGTTATTTGTCTGAATTTTGATATGAATATTTATCTTCAGATAGGTCAATATCAAAAGTGTGACGATAACACAAGACTACCATTTTGTTTCAACGACAAAAAGCATTGTAAAAGATTTGTTTGAATACTTTCTCAGGGATTTTAGGTCAACTTTTTCCTATAGATAATATAATTAGCTACCCATAGATTCAGAATTTTGTAGACATTGTAAAATGCAAACTATTGGTGCTTGGTTGGAAGCTATTTTTTTACTGGGTTAAAATCAGGGTTTTTGAAAGGGCTTGAACCCTTTTACAATTTATATTCTTTAGTATCAACCAGAAAATTTTAGTCTCTGAAGCTTACAAGACATTTAATGCATTGAATTAACTTCTTTCAAATATTTACAAATTTACATTCTTTACAAGATTCTTTACATTTATATCTTTGACCATATCCATAAATCTTTAGAATATGGAATCCTAAGTAAACAAAATGAGACTCTTTTGATGGGGAACCTCACAACAGTTCCAAAAAGGCACACCCACATATATCTAGAAAATGAGACACTCAATAGGCAAGTTGATAGTCTCCAAAATATGGAACCTTCATTAGACAAGTTTACAGATCTCTAGAATATGGAACCCTCAATAGTCAAATCTATAGATCTTTAAAATATAAATCCTCAATAAAAAATTTGTAGATCTCCAAAATATGGGTTCCTTCATAAATTTCTCAACTTATTATAGCTACAGTCTCACAAATCCCTATAGGGATCCAAAAAAGGACCCCTCACCATAGTGCACAAATCTCCATAAAATAATTTACTATGGACATTTTGAAAATTGGAACATTCACCCATTGACTCGAATGTCCTCTCTTCTTCGTCTTCTAGTGATATCCATATTTTTATCTTCAGCTCTAAGAGCTCCCCAATTGTCTGACCAATTAACCACCCCATTTCCCTCTCAATGCATATTACCACTTGAATTTTTTCCAATGTACTTAGGGATCTTATTGTATTTGTTACTATATTTACTACTCTCCAACCCTCCACTAACCTTTTATTGAGGCAATTAGCAATATTCCATTACTCTCCCTCAATTATTAATCTCTTAGACCCCAATTGAATTGCCATATTTACTCCTACCAACACTACTCTAGCTTCAAGGCCGATGACTATTCATAATACCTAAGTAATCACTCATTACTTTGATCACTATTCCCTAGCTATTCCTTAGCATTGCTCCTCCTCCAAACTTCCTTAGATTTCCTTTAGAATTCCCATCAAAATTTAATTTCATCCATCCTTGTTTCAATGGTGGCCACTTGGTCATGCTCCTCAAGCATCCTCATGAATTGTCATTTACCTCAATTGGACTTAGGTTCAAATTCTCATTTAATTTAGCCTTCTCAAATGACTATAGACTCTCATGCACTTTTAATGCTTTAAGATTCTCCACTATGGCCACTATGATGTATTCTCTATTCTTGGTTGTAGATCTCTTCTTCCTTTTAAAGTCTTCCTATTTCTCTCCAAACAAACTCCCCAAGCATAATGAAAGAAAATTATATTCTAAATTTGATTAAATATTATGATTTTAAAAGGCTTCTCCCATTGTTATAGCTATCCTACCATGTTATTAAGTAACACCACTCCATCCCTATCTTCTTTATTAATATCATACAATATTTTGAGGGAGTAATTACATTCTAGTAATATGTGACTCACTTATTCCTCATGAGCTTCACATAGATAATATGAAATTAAAAACCCCTATTATGAAGGTTATCTATTATTATAATTTTGTTTTGAACTACTAGCCAAAGAAAAATTGTTAATCCCATTGAAAGCCCTTCTTAGGAACTACATGTGAAATATCATAGGTTGATTTAACAATGAATGACCCTTCTTGAGTAACTCCCCATACTATTGTATCCTCACCCAAATTGAGACTTACAAAATATGCTCTTAGTTTAGATGTTAGCTTTCAGAGCTTGTCCTCATACTGATAATGGATTTTTAACTTCTTCCATATTACTTTTTCTCCTTCTATAGACAAATAATCACCCACTATATTCCCATAATTTTGTTCTAGCTCTACTTTGATACTTGCTAACTCCTCATCCTTCACTAATGGTATTTCTCTAGCCATACATCTTTCCAAAAGTGGATTGACCTACCATTCCCTACCTTTCATTGGGTGCCTTTCCATAGCATATCTCTCCTCTTTACCATATGTTTCCATAATGACAATCCTTGACATGGCTCTACAGTAGTAAAAAATCTACTATCATCTTGATTGTCAAGTTATTTGTCTCTTAGAATTCATACCAAATGACCCTCCTTCACTAACCTCCATCCCATATTTATTATCAATTCCTTATTTTATATCTCTTATTATTCTAAGACCAAGTCCTCTGCTTGATTTATCATTACATCCTCTATCTTAAGCTATAAATGGAATTATGTTCTTCTCCTCTATTCTTAGCCATAGAAGCATGTTTTTCTATTTATATAAATAGAAGCACCTAAAACCCTATAACTGGTTGATTTTTTTAAGCAAAATCAAACATGTTAAGCATTAGTTTTACCCCAAAAAAATAAAAAAAAAAAAAAAATTAAGGTCAACAATGGATTTCAAAATAGAATATTTCAAATTGGGTGCATATAACTTGTTTCCTTTATTGGACTTTGCTCAAATTTGTAAAAAATATATAATCGCCTGGAGAGTTAGCAATACTAAATAACTTTGGAGATGTTTGTTGTCGATATGAGAAGAATGTTTAAAAATGCACGGACTTATAATGCCCATGACACTACATATTATAAATGTGCGAACAAGTAATTTGGACTCTTGAGTCATGAAGAAATAGTATAATCTCTTTCTTAGAGAAGTATGGATTGATGACAGTTGAGGTGATGCTTGTGCAGGCTAGAATCTATTTTTTACTACAAACTTCGAGCAGGATTTCGGAACAATAATAGCTCTTAGCAGAGAATACATTCCGCCATATTTTATCTATTTTATTGGTTGAACAATGCAATGGTGCGGACTGTAAACATAGGAAAGTTTTTGGTTATTTTTCTGAATTTTGATATGAATATTTATCTTCAGATAGGTCGATATCAAAGGTGTGATGATAACACAAGACTACCATTTTGTTTCAACGACAAAACGCATTGTAAAATATTTGTTTGAATATCCTTGTGCCTATGGTCTACCAATAAGGACGTCGCTTGCATTATTGGTGATATGACTTTGGTTCAATCCCCATGGTGAATATGTATAATAAGTATTACTCAAAAAAAAAAGATTTTTTTGCATACTTTCTCAGGGATTCTAGGTCAGAACTTTTTCCTATAGAGAATATAATTACTTACCCATAGATTCAGAATTTTGTAGACATTGTAAAACTTAAACTATTGGTGTTTGGTTGGAATTTATTTTTTTGATTGGGTTAAATTTGGGGTTTTTGAAAGGGTTTGAACCCTTTTACGTTCTATACTACTTTGTATCAACCAAAATTTATAATTTTTGAAGGTTACAAGACATTCAAAGTATTGATCTAACTTATTTCAAATACCTACAAATTTATATTTCTTACAAGACTTTTTACATTCATATATTTGAGCATACAAATCTATAAATATTTAGAATATGGAATCCTAAGTAAACAAAATGAGACCCTTTTGATGCGGAACTTCACAACACTTCCAAAAAGGCACACCTACATATATCTAGAAAATGAGACACTCAATAGGCAAGTTTATAGTCTCCAAAATATGGAACCTTCATTAGACAAGTTTACAAATCTCTAGAAGATGGAACCCATAATAGTCAAATATGTAGATCTTCAAAAAAGAAACCCTTAGTAAAAAAATTTGTAGATCTCCAAAAAATGGGTCCCTTCATAAATTTCTCAACTTCTTATAGCTACAACTTGAAAAATACCTATAGGGATCCAAAAAAGGACCCCTCACCATAGTGCATAAATATCCATAAAATAATTTACTATGGATATTTTAAAAATTGGAACATTTACCCATTGACTTGACTTTCTAAACGCCCTCTATTATTTACCACTAGATGGAGTACATCTGGATGGATCTCATATGGTGATATACATATTTTATCTTTGTCTATAAGAGCTCCCCAATTATTTTACCAATCAACCACCCAATTTCCCTCTCTATGAATATGTACCATTTTAAATTTTTCCAATGAACTCAGGGATCTTAGTGTATTTGTTACTATGTTTACTACTCTCCAACCCTCCACTGACCTTTTATTGAGTCAATTAGCAATATTTAGTGAGTCTCCATCAATTATTAATCTCTTCGGCCCCAATTGAATTATCATCTTTACTCCTACCAACACTACTCTAGCTTAAGTCCTATGACTAGTCATAATTCCTAAGTACACACTCATTAATTTGATCACTATTCCTAGGCTATTTCTTAGCATTGATCCTCCTCAAACCTTCCTTAGATTTCCTTTATAAGTCCCATAAAAATTTAATTGCATCCATCCTTGTTTCAATGGCGGCCACTTGGTCATGCTCCTCAAGCCTCCTCATGAATTGTCATTCACCTCAATTGGACTTAGGTTCCAATTCTCATTTAATTTAGTCTTCTCCAATGACTATAGACTCTTATGCACTTTCAATGCTTTCATATTCTCCACTATGGCCACTATGATGTATTCTCTATTCTTGGTTGTAGATCTCTTCTTCATTTTAAAGTATTTGTATTCAATCTTATGATTTTAAAATGCTTCTCCCATTGTTCTAGCTATCTTGTCATGTTATTAAGCAACACCCACTCCATCCCCATATTCTTTATTAATATCATATAATATTTTGAGGGAGTAATTATATTCTAGTAATATGTGATTCACTTATTCCTCATGAGCTTCACATAGGTAATATGAGATTGAAAACCCCTCTTAGTAAGGTTATCTATTGTTAAATTTTTTTTTTGAACTGTTAGCCAAAGAAAAATGGTTAACTTTAGAATTTATTTTCTACCCTATATTTGATCCCATTTAAAGCCATCCTTAGGAACTACATGTGAAATATCATAGGTTGATTTAATAGTTAATGATCCTTCTTGAGTATCTCCCCATACTATTGTATCCTCACCCAAATTGAGGTTTATGAAATATGCTCTTAGTTTAATTTTTAGCTTTTGTAGCTTGTCTTCATAGTGATTATTTTTTTCTTCTTTCTTTTTTTTTTTCCTCCTTTTTTTTTAAATAATTCTTTTTATATTCCCATGATTTTATTCTAGCTCTATTTTGATACTTGCTAACTTCTCATCCTTCATTAATGGTATTTCTCTATCCATGCATTTTTCCAAAATACCTACCATTCTATACCTTTCATTGGGTGCCTTTCCATATCATATCTCCCCCCTTTACCACATGGTTCCATAATTATTATCTTTTACATGGCTCTACAGTGGTAAAAAATATACTATAATCTTAGCTGTCAAGTTATTTCTCTTAGAATTCATAGCGATATCAAATATGAGATGAAGGCTAGTGAAGGGGGATCATGCCAATAAGGCATGACCCTCATTCACTAGCATTTGTATCATCTTTGTTGTTATTTCATTATTTCATATCTCTTATCCTTCTAATCCCAAGTCCTCTCCTTGATTTATCATTGCATACTCTATATTAATCTATAAATGAAATTATGCCCTTCTCCTCTATTCCTGGCCATATATAATTTGTATAAGTACTTTATATTGTATTAGTATCTTTGAGTGGGTTTTTGAAACGTTGATAATAAATATAAAATTATTATTTGAGGAGTACTCTTAAGAAGCTATAACTTGTCTGCATTTTTCTTCCAACCATCTAATTTTTTCTAGACCTTGTCAACCAACACAGTCCATATTTAATCCTTGCATGCCCCATTTAATATTGGCATTCCAAATCACCTATAAAATTTAAATTCATACACTTCAATACTTGAATTCCCCATTGAATATTGGTATTCCAACTCACCTATCAAATTCAAATTCATACATTTCATGTGATTCAATTTAAAAATATATTAAATATTTGTATCTTTAACTTTATCCCCACTTCAAATTATCTATCTATAAAAGTTAGTTTTAAATATTCAGATTGATAATGTGTTAGTATAGATGGTTTATCATAATAAAACTATAATATATGTTTTTTGTATTATTGTAGTATTAAGAAATTATAATGGTAAATCGTATATTATTATTTTTTATATTAAGATTTGTGTTAAAAAATACATAGTCATTGAAGAACATGTGCTTATACTGAGAGGGGGGTGAACAGTATAACATAAAAATTTTCCCCAAATAGTAGCATCAACATTAATAAAATAGTGAACATCACACAAAGCATCACACACATGAGAGACATCATTTTTAACGTGGTTCACCCAATGTGGGCTACCTCCACAAAAATATTTCTTCTAAATATTTCTCAAATAATATTTTGGGAATCCTTCCCAAGTACAATGTTTATGGACCTCTTTCCAAAGGAGATGTTGATCCCCTAATCTCAAGTTCATGGATCTCTTCCACAGGAGAACTCTTTCCCCTTCTACTCTGGCTAGTGATCTTCTAGAAGACTCTGTCTCTCTGCTACATTGATTGGTGGATCTCTCTCCACTTGAAGACTCCTCACTCATATCTATCTTCAATTGTCCTAGCTATTGGATCTCTATCCACTGAGACTCTATCCTCTATACTCTATCACCTCCAAAGCTCTATCAATAGGTTCACTTAAAACCTTCTCAAATCTTCTCAACAAGCTCACTCAGAACTTATCCAAATCTGCTCAATAGGTCCACATAGAACCTACTCAAATCTGCTCAATAGGTCCACATAAAACCTGCTCAAATATGCTCAATAAGTCCACACAGAACTTGTCCAATATCATAGAATCATAAAGAGAATTTTTAGAGACTCAATATGTTCTATTCTCAAATCTCAATCTCAACTCAAATCTAGAATATAGAATAGTTTGTTTTATGGAACTTGAACAACCACATGCATCCACTTGACTAGGCTCAATCAACTCAACTCAACCAATCACCTCAATGAACAACCCTTTCTCACAAACCCTAGTCCAAGCATGTATCAACCAACTCAAAATATTTCCAACAATGCTCAACAACAAATCTCACATAACAATGATACTCATGTTCTCTTCTAACTCAAGTTCAAGTTCTTTGCACAACCAATGGGCTCCAACAACAATGCTTATAAAACAAGGTTTAATCACAACTCTCAATCCAGAAAACCTTGAAGCATTAAACCAATCACTTTCAAAAAGGAAACCACAATCAATCCTTTTCACTCCAAAGATATTTTCAGAAATCAACCACCATAATCAATCAATAGGAGAATGTGCCCATACCTTTTATGAAGATGAAGAAGCCTCTTTGGAAATCTGCCACAATCACAATATTCTTTTGCCAATCTTCACAAGGGTTAGAAGATCACAAAATAATCAACATTACTCCACTTCACAATAATATTCACCAAGGCTTTTAATTAGAAAACCTTCTTAAGAATTAATGCACAACTTCCTTATCACTCCTAAAACCACTTGTACCATAAAATAAAATAAATCAAAACATTGCATAACCTTGTCACTCCAAAAACCACTTATACCATAAAATAAATCAAATATTTTATATCCTTCCTTTCAACACTTTTGCACTCAAAAATAATCACAAAGCTTTCTTAGGCAATATCTCACATTAATCAAATATCAAACCTTATTAAAATATTAAAGCTTGCTCAACCTTATATCTCCCACAAAAATCATAATCAAACCTTAGCAAGCAAATATTTTAATTAAAATATTGACCCCCCAAATATCGGAGTCGGAGTGCATACCTCAAAGGAGCCCTCGAAGGGCCTTGGCATTTCGAACCTCTGCCCACCGTGCTGCCAAGCGGTAGCTAAGCCGCGTGAGCTAACACTGCCCACGTGAGTGCCTTGGGCACTCTCTTCCTTAAGCCACATGTGCTTTCCTCACAAGGCACCAAAACTTTGACCATCCATGACTTGACTGCCCACGTCACACTCCATGAAATTCATTGCACAATATTCGGATGCAAAAATACTTTGGGTTTTCAAAAATCATGCGACACTCCTTAGGTTTATTAAATGGAAAACCTTTGGCTTATTTATATAAGCCATCCTTCAATGCGAATACGTCAGCCCTTTTAACATTGCCCTCATGACGTCGGTGGTGCCAATAAGAAAGGAGGGAAAAACCTTTTATTTAATTTTAAAATTTAAATTTAAATTTTAAATAAATTAAAATTTAAACTAAACCTTTAAAATTAAATTTCTCCATCACCGGGGCACCTTTTTCGATGAAACGAAAAGCCAACTTGGGTTTTAAGAAAAACCCATTTCAAATCTGCCATCCATTGGTTTTAAATAAAACCTTTCCTTGCCTTCCTTGGTTTTCATAAAAACCTTTTGCTAAGCTTCCCTTGAAGCTCCTTTTGGAACCAAATGCCATGCATCCCTTCTAGAACCTTTGATCAAAACCTTGGCTTCTCATGAAGCTCTTTGTGGAGCAAAATCATAGTGCTTACTTACATAGGTCCTTTTGACATCAATGACAACTTTTAGCTTAGGGACTCAAAATGTCCAACAATCTCCCCCTTTGTCATTGATGGCAACCCATATTCATTTTATTGAAACCTGACCTTCTTTTCTGCTCCCCCTAGGACTTTGCTCCCCCTGGCTCAATGCTCTCTCAAATATCTCCTCATATCAAATCTCTCCCCAATACACAAATCTCTCCCCCTTTGACATCAATGGCAAAGGGTCACCTTTGGGGCTCGGGGCTAAGAATGAGCCTCTTAGCTTAGCCCCTCCCCCACCTCCACATGAGGTGGTTAATTCTGGGGTGGGAGTCTCACTCCCAATTTTCCTCGAAGATACTCAAAAGTCTCCTTTGAGAGTGGCTTAGTGAAAATATCTGCTATATGTTCCTTTGTAGTGACATACTCCAATCTGACCTGTTTATCTGACACTTGTTCTCTTAGAAAATGATACTTAATTGGAATGTGCTTCATCCTGGAGTGCATTACCAGATTTTTTGAGATACATATGGCACTGGTATTATCACATAGTATAGGAATGGGTTGATCATGCTTTATCTTGAAGTCTTCTAAAGTTCTCTTCATCCATAACACTTATGTACAATTGGCTACTGCTGCAATATATTCTGCCTCTATTGTAGATAGTGATACTAAAACCTGCTTCTTGCTTAACTAGGAGACTAGACTTTCTCCAAGAAAGAAATCTCCTCCACTTGTGCTTTTTCTATCATCAATGTTGTCGGCCCAATCTGCATCTGTATATGTTGTGAGTGTGAAACTATCACTTTTGGGATACCAAAGTCCAAAATCCATAGTCCCTTTTAGATACCTAAAAATTATTTTTACTGCTGCCACATGTGTTTCCTTAGGTGTTGCTTGAAATCTTGCCACTAATCCCATTGACTGTACTATGTCTGGTCTTGTAGCTGTGACATATAATAAGCTGCCAATCATGGATCTGTATAGTCTCTGATCTACCTCTGGAGATTCATCATCCTTACTCAACTTGCACCCTGTGACCATAGGAGTACTTACTGGTTTGCAATATTCTAATATGAATTTCTTTAACATCTCCTTGATGTACTTGGCTTGAGATAGAAACACTCCCTTCCCTGATTGTGAAATCTGAAGACCAAGAAAGAAGGATAATTCACCAAGCATTGACATCTCAAATTCACTCTGCATATTCTTAGCAAACTCTTTGCACATCTTGTCATTGTTTCCCCCAAAAATTATGTCATCAACATAAACAACCACTATTAGAAGATCATTTCCTTTATTTTTGATATACAAATTACTATCTGCTATTCCTTTCCTGAATCCCTGTTCTTGTAGATACTTATCCAATCTTGAGTACCATGCTCTGGGAGCCTGCTTTAAACCATACAATACCTTTTTTAATCTGCATACCTGATCTGGTGTATCTTCCAGTATGAATCCCTCTGGCTGTTCAATGTAGACCTCTTCTTCTAGAATCCCATTTAGAAAAGTTGACTTAACATCCATTTGATATACCTTGAAGTTCTTGAAACTTGCAAAAGCTAAAAACATCCTTATAGCTTCAAGTCGTGCAACTGGAGCAAAGGTTTCATCAAAATCAATTCCTTCTACTTGTGCATAACCTTTGCATACTAACCTTGCTTTATTTCTGACAACTTGTCCATCTTCATTCAACTTATTTTTGAAGACCCATTTTGTGCCAATCACATTTTTATCCTTTGGTCATGGAACAAGTTCCCAAGTTTTGCTCTTCTCAATCTGATCTAATTCTTCATTCATTGCTTTAACCCAAAATTCATCTTCACTAGCTTGAGAGAAATATTTTGGTTCAATCTTAGATAGCAAAGAAAAATTAGCTTGTTGAGATGGTTTTATTATTCTTCTCCTTGTCTGTCTTTCATCTGGATTCCCAATGATCTGATATTTTGGGTGATGTTTCTGTACATACCTGGAAGGAGTCTTAGGAAGAAGCCTTTGTGTTTCTTCTTCATCATTATCTGATTCCTCACAAAATTCTTCTTGACAACATCCATCTTCTTGGTATACCGTTTGCTGAATTGGCTCTCTGGAATCTATCTTCTCATCAACTGTTACATTCATACTTTCCACCACAATGCATGTTCTTTTGTTGTAACATCTGTAAGCCTTGATTTTTGTGGAATAACCAAGAAATATTCCCTCATCACATCTTGGATCAAATTTGCCTAAATTCTGATCTTCCCATCTTATGTAACATTTGCTTCCAAAAATCTTGAAATGTTTTATAGTAGCAAGTCTTCCCTTCCAAAGCTCATAAGGAGTCTTGTGATGATTTACCCTTAATTGAGCCCTAGTAATTATGTACACAATTGTAGATACTGCTTCTTTCCAAAAACCATCTGACAATTTAGATTCATTTAACATAGCTCTAGCCATGTTTTCAACAGTCCTATTTTTCCTTTCAACTACTCCATTTTGTTGGGGAGTTCTTGTTGCTGAGTATTCTCTCTTGATTCCATGTTGTTCACAAAATTCTACAAACTCATCTGAAGTAAACTCTCCTCCTCTATCAGATCGTAGACACTTAATCCTTTTGCCTATTTCATTTTCAACCAACTTCTTGAATGCTTTAAATTTTTCGAAGGCTTCTGACTTTTCTTTTAGGAAAGTTACCCACACCATTCTGGAATAATCATCTACAAACAACATGAAGTAACTCTCACCCTGAATACTTTGTGTTCTGGTAGGACCACACAAATCAGTATGTATTAAACTCAAGGGCTCAGATGACATATAACCTTTTGGTTTGTAAGTTGTCCTAGTTTGCTTTCCATGTTGGCAAGGTGCACAAATTGTGTTTTGAGGTCTTCTTATCTTGGGTAAATCTCTGACTGTCTATTTATTGCTTATGCTGACTATGTTGTCAAAATTCAAATGACCCAATATTCTATGCCACAACCAGCTCTCATCTTCTTGTGATAGAAAACACTTTTCCCCTTTGATCTCATTGAGCATGTACAAGTTGTTTGGGGTTCTTCTTGCATTTGCAATGATTCTTCCTGTTTCTATTTTCCTTATCTCACATCTATCTGGATGGAAGGTAACCATATATCCTTGATCACAAAGTTGACTTATACTCAGTAGATTGTGTTTTAACCCTTTGACATACAAAACATTCTTTATTTTTGTTTTTCCATTGTCTAGACTTAGAGTGCCTCTCCCAACAATCCTAGCTGATCCATTATCACCAAAACTTATTGATCCTCTATTTGTTTCCTTTAGAACAATGAATTTGTCTTTGTCTCCTGTCATGTGACTAGAGCAACCACTATCCAGATACCATTGTTCTTCTTTATTTTGAGCATGCAGGGCTGTTTGGACTAACATAGATCTAGCCCTGACATTCTTTCTTTCATCCTTCCTAGTTGTTGGAATTGTTTTTCTAGACTCAAGAAATATCATTTTACACCACCTAGCCTTGTGCCCAAAATTATTGCATTTGTAACATATAACATCATCATCCATGAGAGGTGCAAAGGAATTGAAATTTCTATTGTATCTTGCATGATGAATACAATGTGCAACTATATGACCATATTTATTGCAAGAAAAACAATGACCATGAAAGAAGTTATGTAACCTGTTTGGAGGTCTTGGATATTGTGAAGAAGTCATCCTCTTCTTGTAATTAACTCTTATCTAGGGTTCCTCTTTGCTTTCCTCCTTTCTGATGTCCTTTGCTTGCTTTTCTTTGTTTGAAGTTTCTGCCTTTTGGAAGCTTGATTCCTCCTTTTGTTTCACATATTCTGTATTTTGTAGTATCTTGATCCCTTCCAGTTTGTTCCTTAGGAGAACAATTTCTGCTTCCAATCTTCCACATTCTGTTTCCTTGGCTCTCAATAGATCTGACATATCTTGCTCAATATTCTTTCCTTCTTCTACCTTAATCTTGAATTCTGTAAGGTTCTGTATAAGTTCCACTCTTGCCTCTTCATCTTCCTGAATTTGTTCTTTCAAGTTTGAATTTTTCTCTCTAAGTCTTTCCAATTTTCTAAGAGCAACAAATAATTCTTCTTTTATATCAAACCTACTCTCTTCTTCACTTTCTGAAGTCATGTGTGCTACTGAAGGATCCTCTTCCAAGTTGTTAGACTCTTCACGGAGAGACCCGCTCTGATACCAATTGAAGAACATGTGCTTATACTGAGAGGGGGGTGAACAGTATAACATAAAACTTTTCCCCAAATAGTAGCATCAACATTAATAAAATAGTGAACATCACACAAAGCATCACACACATGAGAGACATCATTTTTAATGTGGTTCACCCAATGTGGGCTACCTCCACAGAAAAATATTTCTTCTAAATATTTCTCAAATAATCTTTTGGGAATCCTTCCCAAGTACAATGTTTATGGACCTCTATCCAAAGGAGATGTTGATCCCCTAATCTCAAGTTCATGGATCTCTTCCATAGGAGAACTCTTTCCCCTTCTGCTCTAGCTAGTGATCTTCTAGAAGACTCTGTCTCTCTACTGCATTGATTGGTGGATCTCTCTCCACTTGAAGACTCCTCACTCATATCTGTCTTCAATTGTCATGGTTGTTGGATCTCTATCCATTGAGACTCTGTCCTCTGTACTCTATCACCTCCAAAGCTCTATCAATAGGTTCACTCATAACCTTCTCAAATCTTCTCAACAAGCTCACTCAGAACTTATCCAAATCTGCTCAACAGGTCCACATAGAACCTGCTCAAATCTTCTCAATAGGTCCACATAGAACCTACTCAAATATGCTCAACAAGTCCACATAGAACTTGTCCAATCTCATAGAATCATAAAGAGAATTGTTAGAGACTCAATATGTTCTATTCTCAAATCTCAATCTCAACTCAAATCCAGAATATAGAATAGTTTGTTTTATGGAACTTGAACAACCACATGCATCCACTTGACTAGGCTCAATCAACTCAACTCAACCAATCACCTCAATGAACAACCCTTTCTCACAAACCCTAGTCCAAGCATGTATCAACCAACTCAAAATATTTCCAACAATGCTCAACAACAAATCTCACATAACAATGATACTCATGTTCTCTTCTAACTCAAGTTCAAGTTCTTTGCACAACCAATGGGCTCCAACAACAATGCTTATAAAACAAGGTTTAATCACAACTCTCAATCCGAAAACCTTGAAGCATTAAACCAATCACTTTCGAAAAGGAAACCACAATCAATCCTTTTCACTCCAAAGATATTTTCAGAAATCAACCACCATAATCAATCAATAGGAGAATGTGCCCATACCTTTTATGAAGATGAAGAAGCCTCTTTGGAAATCTACCACAATCACAATATTCTTTTTCCAATCTTCACAAGGGTTAGAAGATCATAAAATAATCAACATTACTCCACTTCACAATAATATTTACCAAGGCTTTTAATTAGAAAACCTTCTTAATAATTAATGCACAACTTCCTTATCACTCCTAAAACCACTTGTACCATAAAATAAAATAAATCAAAACATTGCATAACCTTGTCACTCCAAAAACCACTTATACCATAAAATAAATCAAATATTTTATATCCTTCCTTTCAACACTTTTGCACTCAAAAATAATCACAAAGCTTTCTTAGGCAATATCTCACATTAATCAAATATCAAACCTTATTAAAATATTAAAGCTTGCTCAACCTTATATCTCCCATAAAAACATAATCAAACCTTAGCAAGAAAATATTTTAATTAAAATATTTACCCCCACAAATATCGGAGTCGAAGTGCATACCTCAAAGGAGCCCTCGAAGGGCCTTGGCATTTCGAACCTCTACCCACCATGCTGCCAAGCGATAGCTAAGCCACGTGAGCTAACACTTCCCACGTGAGTGCCTTGGGCACTCTCTTCCTTAAACTGTGTGTGCTTTCCTCACAAGGCACCAAAACTTTGACCATCCACGACTTGACTGCCCACGTCACACTCCATGAAATTCGTTGCGTAATATTTGGATGCAGAAATACTTTGGGTTTTCGAAAATCATGCGACACTCCTTAGGTTTATTAAATGGAAAACCTTTGGCTTATTTATATAAGCCATCCTTCAATGCGAATACGTCGGCCCTTTTAACATTGCCATCATGACGTCGGCAGCGCCAATAAGAAAGGAGGGAAAAACCTTTTATTTAATTTTAAAATTTAAATTTAAATTTTAAATAAATTAAAATTTAAACTAAACCTTTAAAATTAAATTTCTCCATCACCGGGCACCTTTTTCGATGAAACGAAAAGCCAACTTGGGTTTTAAGAAAAACCCATTTCAAATCTGCCATCCATTGGTTTTAAATAAAACCTTTCCTTGCCTTCCTTGGTTTTCATAAAAACCTTTTGCTAAGCTTCCCTTGAAGCTCCTTTTGGAACCAAATGCCATGCATCCCTTCTAGAACCTTTGATCAAAACCTTGGCTTCTCATGAAGCTCTTTGTGGAGCAAAATCATAGTGCTTACTTACATAGGTCCTTTTGACATCAATGACAACTTTTAGCTTAGGGACTCAAAATGTCCAATAGTCATAACCACTACAATAGTTTATGTTAAATATATTCTGAGCCATGCTAAGATTTGTTTGAACTATTTTGGTCACTCTATCAAATTTTAGTTTATATTTTATTATATTGGATGACTACATATTAAATAAGTTAGTAGAACTTGTGGTCATTCCTAGTAGGAACAAGTTAGACTACAATCATAAAAATTTTAATTGACCCATCAAATCTGCTCAAAATTTTACCAAATTTGGATATGATGCTATAGAAATGATCTGCACAAAAATTAGATCAAAATTGTATACCATTTCATGGTCATCCCTAAGAGTTCCAATAAGACCTACTAACCATCCCTAGGGAGGAAGACCATAAAATAGGGTGGTTTTTGCCACCAATTCCACCTGTATTTGTTCAATAAACCTCCTAGGGGTATTGTCTTTGAATTTGGAAAAGTAATCTCAAAATTGATTGGTTTTGGAATAGGTTTAGCGTATTTTGGTATGCCCTTGAAAGCGCCTTTGAATGAAGATATTTTCAAGGAAAATACTTGGGCAAATTTAAGGACAAATGTGAGCAGCACTTCGTGAGCAATTCTTGTTATTATCTCTCCTTGAAATTGGGTAGGAGTACATAAATTTATAGCTAAAATAGGGCAAATGTGCAAAGGTGCAAGTTCTAGCATGCAGGGCAAGTGTTGCCACTTGTCAATACCCTTTCCATGCATAGGGTAGAAGAGCTTGCCTATTTGGGGACTTTAATTTGTAGCTCCTGATGTTTATCACAACCTCCCAATCAATTTTTGGTGATTGGGAAGGATACATGGTAGGAATTAATTGCCATTTGTCCCACCCTTTGACTTTTGTGGGGTCTAGTTTATGGTTATCCCACCTAGGGACGACTACTGGTGGTCTTCCCTAGGTGGGACGACCATGGCTACATGGCCTAAAACCTCCCAAAAGTGGTTGGGAGCCCTAATTAACCATTAAGGGTTTCCCAATGGGGCCATATGATGTCTATAAGAGTGGCACATAGAATTATTATCCAATTTACACAATTTTAGTGTCTACAAATGCTCATTTTTGAGACACATTGTGTGCAATAGAGTGCTGAGCAAAAATATAGACTAAATCATTAAATGATTGAGGTCATTAATTAACCTAATCAACTTTAGATACCTATTTTTGTATAAACAGTATACATTCTTGGAATCCTTGCTTTTGATATAGTTGAAGGATTGATTGTGGTATACCTTTCAGCCACACTATAGTGACAGTTGTATGGGCTTAGGGCATACCTGATCTTGATTCCTTGTTTTGTTTTGTTTCATTTACTAATTTTTTGCCCCAACATGGGCTTGCAAATTTATCTTTGGCAATGATTCTTTTGAATGTATGAAGATTATACTTTTTGAGTGTTTAAGTGTTGATTTTATTATGAAATATTTGTTATGACTACACATTCAAGTGATGAGTCGATGAGGGTATGACTAATGATAAAAGTGATGAGTCTCTTGACACATATGACTGAATTGGGATAACCATCAGTTTTACCCACCACAGACCCTATTGAATCTGCTAGGATTTTGATTGTCGTAATGATAATTTATGGAAGTGAGAGACTAAATACTACATTCTTGTGGAGAGGTCCAGCTATAATGGCCTTATTGGGGAGTGAAATAAAGACTTTTCAGAGCATCCATGAATATTTTGGATTCAATCTTGATTCCTTGTTACTTCTTTTTTGGTGGGCTTTTGATGGGTTTTTGGCCCTTTTTGTAAATTTTTTAAGCTATTTTTGTATGATTTTTTGGTACCCATCACTGGGTGGGATAGATTCATAGTCCATGGGCTTCCCACCTAGGAGCAGCCATGCTCTTTTCATTGCTATATAAGCCCAAAATGAAGCAAATGAGATTATTTTTGCATGTTTGGCTTAGGAAACTAAGAGGTGAGGAGTAGGAGTCTATTTTTTTGAAGTGGAGTGCTTCCAAAATACCTGAACATCACCATGAGCTAGAAATAGGACTCAAAAAGCGATGGAGCCGATGCAAGACGGGTGTGGACTACGTTTTTCTCTCTTTTCTTATTTAATGTGAAATTGTAATTTCTTGTGATTTTTCCATAAAACACACTAAATCCTAGTTAAAGAACCATAATAGTAGTGAAATATAGGAATAAAAGCATTTATTTTTAGTTTATATGCATTATTTTATCATTATTTTGCTATTTTTTACATTTAGGGCTATTTTAGGGGTCAAAATGACCCTAATTTAGTTATTTTTTTGGGTCGTCCCTAGGTGGGACAACTACAAATTTAGGGGTTGTACCTAGGTGGGATGTTTATAGTGGCCATCACTATAAGTTCCAATTAGGAATTTAGGGATCATTTCTTCTTAGAACAACCAAAACTTGCAACATACAAAACACAAAAATGAGATAAAAAATGGCAAAAAATGAAAGGGGATAAGGGACAAGGGTCCCACCATGATCATCATTGATGAAGAAAAAACAATGACTCACCTGATAGATTGAAATCAAAATTAAATCTAGTGTTTCTAAGAAAACATGTAAAATAATGATGCAAAAGAGGTAAACCAAACAACCTATTGAAATGATGAATGGTTTAAAGTAAGAAGGTGGGGTTTCTCCTTGAATTCATAATTCATAAATCCAAAAGGTTACAATACATCCCCCTTTGAGGGCTTCTCATTTTGATATATTTCATATTACAAATTACAAGGGATTAAATCCCTCCATGAGCATAGAGGTGTGCTTACAATGTTCTCACAACCCATACTTGAGAGCTAATATTGGGCTTCATTTATACTGCTCCTTAGATCCTCCCTCATGTCTAGAATACCTGCACCTACACACAAGATATTGAATGATGTTAATAGCATATGCGTTTAGTGATGAAAACTATAAAAACCATAGAAAGTATGCATCTATGAATATAAAATTTATTTACGACTATTCTAAACAATGCCAAAAAAATTGAAATTCTAGTATGATGTTTAATAGGTGATTTTGGAAGGATCTAAGAAAAAATAGCAATGAAATCGTTAGTAGAACTTGTGGCCATTCATGGTAGGAACAAATAATACTGCAATCATAAAACCATTAATCGACCCATCAAATATACTCAAAACTTTACCAAATTTTGATATGATGTTAATATAATGCTATAAAAATGATCCGCACAAAAATTAGATCAAAATTATGGGCCATTTCATGGCCATCCCTAAGAGTTCCAATAATACCTACTAATCATCCCTAGGGAATGACTACAAACTAGGGTGGTTTTTGTAAACACCAAAACAACACCAATCCGATTACGTGACTGCAAACACTGATCGCTTTGACACACACAGCCACCAAGGCAGCCCTCAGAGGTTAAACAGTGGTCCTAACCACTTTTGCAGCAATTTTGGAATGTCAGAAAGCAATTTGGCACCTTCAGAAACCCTACTCCAAATCCATCCCACCCTGGGATGAATTCAAAATGGGATCCGCCCCACCCAGGGATGAATTCTAAATCTGTTCCTGGGTAGGACGAATTCCAGGTTTAACGGGAAAAAAGAGAAATTGCACCAAATGGCAGCTGAGGACAGTCCATTAATGCCTCCTGCTCAAGTGAAGAAGGTAAATGACAATTTCATAAGTGCTAGTTTCTTTCAATGGTATTGCTACTCTTGTCAACATTTTGAGTAGAAGGCAGTTTATTGCAAGGAAAATAACAGGAACAGGTTTGATCAGAACAAGTTTGATCAGAACAAGTTTGGTCAGAATAGGTTTGGTCAGAACAGGTTTGGTGAAGACAAGTTTGGTCGAAGCTGGTGGATTCAAAGATCAGGTTTACCTCAGAGAAACAACATCATCAAGTGTTTCAAGTGCAACAATGAAGGTCACATAATCAGACAGTGTAGAGCTAAAATTCTAGAATACAGGAATGCATGCGCATGTAGGTGGGTAGATTGGATGTTAGAGGACTATCACAAGGGTAGTCATGGAAGCCCAAGTCAAGGAGGACTTTCCTCCCTCATGGGAAGGCATGACTGCCACATGGTGCTTATGCATGCCCCTCCAAAGAGACCCCCTGGGTCTATAAAATGGTGAACTTTCTCACCCAAAAGGAGACAAGTTGGAAGCATTTTCAAGCAACGAAGTGCTGCCAAATTGATACCACATTTTACCCTTTTGATTCACCTCTTCCACATCCTTGATCTCTTTCGCAAGAGAGGTCATTGGGTGGCTATTGGAAGTGTGAATCTAGACCCAAAACCCGACATTTGACCACATTGATCTACCAATTCACCGACAACCCATTACAAGAGATTTTGGGCCCATCCCAAGTGGATTGGTGCCAAAATCAGGTTCTAACGATGGGCGGCCCACCCGGGTGCCCCGCATCTTCTTTAGTTTCATTGAATTAATTTTGTTCTTTTGTCACTTTTTTATCTTGCATTCCATTTTATGTTGTTTAGATAGTTTGTAATTCCGATTTCATAATGTTTTGATCAAATATTATCATGTTTTGTCGCTTTTGTTGTCCCCACTAACTTGCAGGTAGCGACGTCAAATTCCCATTGATGGAGGTCAAATTGGGGAAATCCGACCATCTGGGTCATCCCAAAATGCCCCCAATTAGCTAACCCCTATGTTTGTAGGTCTTTTGGAGATCCCGAGACGCAACATTTGGGCAGGATTACTTCGGCATTTTGTCGCAGGCGAATTCGTCCTACCCAGGGATGAATTACAGTAGAATTCGTCCCGCCCAGGGACGAATTCGAATCAACAGCCAATTTCTTGACTGTTTTGATGGCAATGGCCATTTGGTAACGTTCTTTGTTTCCTGTTAAATTTGCAGACTGTTTTGAACTGGTTTATTTATCGTTGTAATCAATCTTTTGCATGCATTTCTCATTGTTTTTTAGAGAACAAACATTTCATCTTTGACACAGGTGCTACTAACGAGTTTGTTGTTTCTTTGAACATAGGAGGAGCAGCAAGGATCAAGGATTCATCAACACCAGTGGCGGCAACACTTTGGCCCACCCATTTCAAATGTGGGCACGCGAAAGGAGGAATACTAAGTCATGATTGTAACCAAAACTCATTTAACGCTCCTAGCCCCTAAAAAGGGAGGAGGCATCTTTTGTAACTGATATTAAGAGAGTTAAATAAAAAGGGCTGTGCTTTCTGTACTTTCTTTTATCTCAGTTCAATTCGTCTCTTTCATTTCATGCATTTCACGTTTTAGGACTTAAGCGTTCATTTTGTTTTGCATTGCATAGCTTTAGTGTTTCTTTTTTGTTTTCGAAATCTCGTGCTTTCAGTGGTGATCACGGTGGGACTCTGTCCCATGGTTTTTGAAGATCAAGAAACTGATCAAAAATTTGTGTTTTTGTGCTTACAGGTACCATTTTTTGAACTTTGACTGTTATTCATTCCTGCCTGTGGCGAATACCTTACTATAATTCGTCTAACCCTGAGACGAATTCTAATTCATCTCGGACTAGGACAAATTCTGTTCTGTAATTCGTCTCACCCAGGGACGAATTTCTTTCTATGCATTTTTAGGGCCAAGGATCAGAAACAACAAGTCTAGGTAGAGAAAAGGTAAGGGTCCTAAACTGTTCCTATCATTTTTTGCTTTTTTTGTTTCTATTTTTTGTCAATTTTGCCTTCTTAAGGAAAGTAGTTGCTTCTGCTTGTTTTAATTTTTAATAAAAATAACCACACACACATCACGTGGCATTTTTAAACCAAGGAGTTGGTCGTAAGACCCCAGCCCTTGATCAAGACCAACGGTGGGTTCATCACCACCTTGGCTTGATTTTTGCATCCATTTACCCCGATTGTCACTGTTGCTCGACGTAAATCCTGATGAAAGCTGATCGAGTGTCATTGGGGTGATTCCCAATGCGCGAGGATAAGTCTTCTATGGTAGGTGTCATAAACAAGACAATCCCCCTTTCGTACCACCTATGTTCCACGTACCATCTGCTCTCACGTACCTATAGTTTCCCTCTCGTAAGGGCGGGTATATAGAGAGGTTGGTATATCGGTCCGGAAATGGTATATTGAAGGGGCGACCAATTATGGGAGTCATATGAGCCTTCATTATGCATTTAAACATTCTTCAAAACTTTCAAAAAAAAAAAACAAAATAAAAAAACACACTAAACCAGTCTAGGACACACCATTAATATTTAAAAGAGATAATCACCGTTTGTGTATGCGTGTGTTCATTTCTGCTTAGTGTAACAAAAAAAAAATCAGAAAAATCATAAACAAAAGATAAAAATCTACGCATTTTGTCACTCGCTCCAAAAGCTCCAAGGATTCCCGCAATCGCTTGGTCACTCCAAAATGCCCCAAAGGTGTCCATGAACCCTTTGGTCAACCCAAAAGTGCCCCAAAGGTGCCCATAAGTGATGCAGGAGCATCCAACAAAATATGGGAAATCTTATTTTTTTTCCCTAAATTTTAGTGCATTTTGTCGGGGCCATAACTTCTCAACCGTAGCTCCGATTGACGTGAAATTTGACAGGGAGCTAGTTGGGAGATTTTTTAAACAAAAAACTCCCTAGAGTTGTATTTCCAGAAAACAGTTTTCGGGGCCAAATTCCATCATCTAGTGCCCCAAAATTAGGTTTTAAAATTGCTCACCTAATTTTTTATGCTTTTTGAGCTGTTTGAAGGTTAATCTCTCCTAATGTATTTAGAGTTAGGACTTGAAACTTTATTTATGGCTTATCTATTGTAAGAGGGATGCGCACCCCAATTTTGGGCCCCATCTGACTCATTTCAATTTTAGGGTTTTTAGAGAGACATCGTCATGGTGCTCACCCGCAGCCAAGCCCAATCACGGGCGGACACTATGGGGAATATCCAAGGAGGCACAAGTCACCTCCGGTATAGCCCCAAGGATTTGGTCATACCACCTTGGTGGCCTGACACACAAGGTAGACCCCTTCGTGCCCTAACGGAATGGGACTATAAGGGCACCCCTTCTAGGGGCACTCCCTGCCAGCACAACACCCAGCACACACCCATTCAGGAGAGGTATACCCATGGGAGAACTCCCTTGGACACCCGCTATAAGTGGCCACTACGTGATGAAGTGCTAGAATGGTAGGGGGTCCATAAGGGGGGGCCACATGACTATGCCATCCCTCCTACACCTCGCATCATTATTAGCAACAATCGGTCAAATCCAAAGCGCACGACTCTTTAGGCAGGGCGAGCCAACTCCGTCCGTCCCTTTTTCACTTATGAAAGAGAGCACGAGGAAGACCCCTACCTTCCTCGAGAGCAATATACAGTGTGGGAGCAATACGCCTTTGCACCTACTATCTATCAGGACCACTCACTGAGGCCAAAGCCTCGAGGGAATGCCGCTACCCCCAACAGAGGGAGGCGGCCTATAGAGATCTCGGATCACCATGACCGAGATAGATATGTAGGAGAGGCATCTAGCCCTTCTAGACATGAGACGATGAGACCAACTATCTTAGAATTTTCCAAACATGTTGCCCGATCGGGCGCAACTCACGCAACTTGAGCTAGAGCGACTATAGTTAGAGGAACTATACCATATTAACAAAGAGCACCTTCAGCACTAGAAGGATGAGTTGTTCCAACACACTATGCAGGAGAGGACTCCAACCCCACACACGCATAAGACAAAACATTATGAGAGGCACAACCCCTGGGTGCGAGACAAGTCTTCACGACCTTATCAAGCACCACCCCTGATGCCTCCTAGACATGAGCGAGAGGCTACTCCTATAACCAATGACGGGCGCCTTCCTCAGGAACCCACTCAGGTTTATGGGCCACCCTTAGAAATTCATCAAGAAGCCTTTGAGGAATCAGAGTGAGAAGAAGAGCGGGATGAAATGCCCTACCAAGGCATGGGGGGTGCTATCTGGCCACCCCTCCATAGGCCCCAAGTTCCTCAACAAGAACCAACCAAAGAGGAGGAGCTCAAATCCCCTGATACATGCAAAGCGCTAGAGCACTTAGAGTCGATAGAGACCAAGATTTTGGAGCTCCCAAGGCCCAACTTACATGAGGCTCCTTTCAAAGAGGATCAACCTCTAACCGTAGGGCTACCTGATGATGCAGTCTTCCATGTCTCAGAATCGCCAGATTCTGATGAGCTGGACTCACTGGCCGAAGGTGAGGATAAAATAGAGATGGCCCACAGCAATCACATGCGACAGCATCAACACCCCATGGATATTGATGACGCACTTCAACAGCTAAACATAAGGCCAGGGCATGAGTGGCGTGTTAACCCAATGCAGTGGAACCAACTATTGAATCCACCACTTTGGGCACACAAAGATCAACTTCCGCCCAGAGACCCCATAGCAATATCAATATCGAGGGTAGACCCTATCCTCCTATCCGTGCATAGGGCCGATCCATTCATGCCAATCCCTCTAGAGCCAGATTCGGAGCACAAATATCATCAAGTTGGGGGTACATCTATCCCCTAAAGAGCAAGCCAAAAGCTCCAAGGATTATCGCAATCACTTGGTCACCCCAAAAGCTCCAAGGATTATCGCAATCGCTTGGTCACCCCAAAATGTCCAAGGATTATCGCAATCGCTTGGTCACCCCAAAAGCTCCAAGGATTATCACAATCGCTTGGTCAAACCCAAAAAGCTCCAAGGATTCCTAAATCGCTTGGTCAATCCCACAAAAGCTCCAAGGATTATCGCAATCACTTGGTCACCCCAAAATGCCCCAAAGGTGCCTACAAACCCTTTGGTCACACCAAAGGCTCCAAGGATTATCGCAATCTCTTGGTCAACCCAAAAGCTCCAAGGATTATCGCAATCGCTTGGTCATCCCAAAAAGCTCCAAGGATTCTGGAACCCAAAGCTCCAAGGATTATCGCA
Source organism: Wollemia nobilis (assembly GCA_028583015.1). Classification (NCBI taxonomy): domain Eukaryota; kingdom Viridiplantae; phylum Streptophyta; class Pinopsida; order Araucariales; family Araucariaceae; genus Wollemia; species Wollemia nobilis. The sequence continues at coordinate 87,571 of JAQPPZ010009432.1, read as the reverse complement.
ATCACTTGGTCAAACCCAAAAAACTCCAAGGCCTAAATCGCTTGGTCAATCCCACAAAAGCTCCAAGGATTATTGCAATCACTTGGTCACCCCAAAATGCCCCAAAGGTGCCTACAAACCTTGGTCACACCAAAGGCTCCAAGGATTATCACAATCTCTTGGTCAACCCAAAAGCTCCAAGGATTATCGCAATCGCTTGGTCATCCCAAAAAGCTCCAAGGATTCCCATAATCTTGGTCAAACCCAAAAGCTCCAAGGATTATCGCAATCACTTGGTCATCCCAAAAGGCTCCAAGGATTATCGCAATCTCTTGGTCAACCCAAAAGCTCCAAGGATTATCGCAATCACTTGGTCATCCCAAAAAGCTCCAAGGATTATCGCAATCTCTTGGCCAACCCAAAAGCTCCAAGGATTATCGCAATCGCTTGGTCAACCCAAAAGCTCCAAGGATTATCGCAATTGCTTGGTCACCCCAAAATGCCCCAAAGGTGCCTACAAACCCTTTGGTCACACCAAAAAGCTCCAAGGATTATCGCAATCCCTTGGTCACCCCAAAATCTCCAAGGATTATCGCAATCACTTGGTCAAGAAAATCCAAAAACAATCAAAATCATCCAAAAAAAAAAAAATCTGCATTTCAATTTCATGCATACTTCAAAAATCAAAATACAAAATAGCTGCATAGACACCGCATCCATCCATTGCATATTGTTGATCACACAAGGCAAAGGCACCATAGACTATCATTACTTGGCAAATCCACCACCTTTCACGTTTTCCATTTTAAACAAAAGTACACCACAATAAACGCCATTCACCATTTCAGTTGTTGACTAAAAGTATCTAGCGGTTCATCATTCAGCTGTCTTTAGATCTCTAGCCAAGAATTGTACAAAGTCAAAAAGATGTTACAACGGTAGAGTTTTACTTGAAATACACCTTGGTACATAGCATCCCATCACAAGTTAAAAACATATAAAAACATTCCCAAGTTGTGTGAATGAAAGATGAAACTTGTAAAGCAATCCAGGATACCATACAGTGAAAAGGTTACCTCGCTCATCCCCCTGTGCGAATGACCCCAAGAATGTTGAGAGTTGGCAAAAGGACAAGAATCCTCCCTACCCAATTCCCCAAGAATCCAAAGTTCTCAAAAGGTTGCAAAACATCAAAAATTTGCAAACGTCAATACTCCAAAGATTGACATCAAATCTCCCAAAGTGCATACATCACAAAGCACAAGCAACAGTGATTCTCATCACTCCAAAATTCAAAATCCCTTGCTCAAAAGAACGAAAAAGCAAAAATAAACAATGATTTTCATCATTATAAAGAGCAAGTATCCCAATACAATTGAAGAAAAGAAGGGAGTTGAACTTGAATCCCCGGAACTCTCAGCATTCAGAAGGTCATGAGATAAACCTCAGTACCGGTTTGGTTGATAGCCTATCGGTCACTCGTGGCAAACCTCCCGCATGATGATATATCTGCCACATTAACTTGTGTGCAGATCAATGTTTGCATGTGGATGAGCTAGCTTATGGTATCCTAGATTGCACTACAGATTAATCTGACTAAATACAACAAAGGAGGTAGTGGAGCTAATTAGGTGATCCTCAGTATAGGTTTGGTTGATAGCCTATCTGGCACTGGCGGTATCCTGACAAACACCACAAAAATGAACTCAATCGCACACACAGGGATGTGAAATAACTTGGTCAAAAACAAGCACGATTCATACCTTGTTCAAACATCTTGTAAGACAATAGTACAATATTGGCTAGTTAGTTAAACCATCTGAGTCTCAGAAACACTTAGCTACATTCTACGCAAACCGTTGCATACAATCCATCCCTATATCACCATAAAAAAAAAAAGAGCAACATATATACACAAAAGCATTTACCACAGCAATCACCCAGTACACAAAGCCATAAGTCCTGTATAGTCTATGGTGCCAATGCAAGGTTATCAACAAATCATTTCATCCATTCCATTACCTATCATATAAATCAACAACATTCGCATTTATCATACCATATGCATACATCAATATAAAGTAGCATGCATCCATCAACATCAATCATTGTGCATAACATGAAATTATGACATATACACAAAGCAAGAAAATCAAAACAACAAAAATAGCAAATATCCACAAACAATAGCAATAAAAGTGTCGAACAAAGGCACCTTTGCACCTGACATTCAATGGCATAGAAAACTGATGTCGGGGTTTACATTGTCACTACCCTACTCCCGAAGAAGGCTACCATAGCCGGACCGCTCCACGGGAGGATGGATTTTTGACAATTTAATCCCCAAATGGTGTCACAAAAAAAAAAAATCAAAACAACAAAACAACAAAAAAAAAAAAATGCAACACAAACACACAACAATAAGCATTTCCGGACACAAGTGCTCTTGCACTTAACCTCTTGGCATAGAAAATCGATGTCGGGGCTCAAATTGTCACTCTCCTACTTCCCCAAGAAGGCTACCATAGCCGGACCGCTCCACGGGAAGACGGACTTTTGACACTTTCATCCCCATTATGGCATCACCAAAAGGGTTTACACCCACCAAAAATAGGTCCAAATGTCGAGAAACCGCTCACGCATGTCAAACGAAAAACATCCGAAGACACCCTGGCACCTAAGTCATCTTGGGTCAAGCGACTCGTCGCTTTTCTCATGGCGGTCATTCCCTCATCGATTCGTCGCTTGAGGGGGTAGTCACACTTAGTCACCAATCAACAAACACACACCCAATCAAGGAAATGGCATGCATTCAAAGAATCATTGACAAAGACAATCACGCTCCTGCTTGGGGCAACAAACAAGCAATAATCACAAATTGATCACACGCTTGGCATTCGTGAATCATGAATTCGAGGTTCCCCCGTGGATAAAAGGTTGCGCCCTTTGCCTATTCATGACTGATCAATGTCTAAGTTCAAGTCACACCTCACCAAAATAGGTTAATACTTGAAATCAAATTCCTTAGCTCGTCAGAAGCAAGGATTCAAGAATGCATGCCCTTTCCATACTTGGGGCATCAAAATTTGGTTAGGTTACCAAGAAACCCTAATCATTAGTGCTTTGGTTATCTATTTTTGCTTAGCGCTGTGCCATGCACAGCGCATCCCAAAAAGGGGCATCTGTAGACACCAAAACAACACCAATCCGATTATGTGACTGCAAACACTGATCGCTTTGACACACATAGCCCCCAGGGCAGCCCTCAGAGGTTAAACAATGGTCCTAACCACTTTTGTAGCAATTTTGGAAGGTCAAAAGGCAATTTGGCACATTCAGGCACCCTGCTCCAAATCCGTCCCACCCTGGGACGAATTCAAAATGGGATCCGCTCTCACCCAGGGACGAATTCTGAATTCGCTCTAGGGTAGGACGAATTCCAGGTTTAACGGGCAAAAAGAGAAATTGTGCCAAATGGCAGCCGAGGACAGTCAATTAATGCCTCCTGCCTTGCATGCGCGTGTAGGTGGGCAGATTGGACGTTAGAGGACTGTCACAAGGGCAGTCATGGAAGCCCAAGTCAGGGAGGACTTTCCTCCCTCATGGGAAGGCATGACTGCCACATGGTGCTTATGCATGCCCCTCCAAAGAGACCCCCTGGGTCTATAAAATGGTGAACTTTCTCACCCAAAGAAGGACAGGTTGGAAGCATTTTCAAGCAATGAAGTGCTGCCAAATTGATACCAAGCTTTACCCTTTTGATTCACCTCTTCCACATCCTTGATCTCTTTTGCAAGAGAGGTCATTGGGTGGTTATTGGAAGTGTGAATCTAGATCCAAAACCCGAAACTTGACCACATTGATCCACCAATTCACCGACAACCCATTACAAGAGATTTTGGGCCCATCCCAAGTGGATTGGTGCCAAAATCAGGTCCCAACGGTGGGTGGCCCGCCCAGGCGCCCCGCACTGCTGCGAGCCTAATCCTCTTTTCTTAAGAATGATTGGGAATTCATAGCAAATTGTTCTTTTGTCATTTGTTTATCTTGCATTTCATCTTATGCTATTTAAATAGCTTGTAATTCTGATTTCATAATGTTTTGATCAAATTTTATCATGTTTTGTCGCTTTTGTTGTCCCCACTAACTTGTAGGTAGCGACGTCAAATTCCCATTGATGGAGGCCAAATTGGGGAAATCCGACCATCTGGGTCTTCCCAAAATGCCCCCAATTAGCTAACCCCTAAGTTTTTAGGTAGTTTGGAACTCTCCTACTTCCCCAAGAAGCTACATTGGCCTCTCACGGAAGACAACTTTTGACACTTTCCCCTTTGGTCCCTTTCCACCAAATGGTATTCCCTTTATAAACTCTTTACCCTTGCAAGTCATTTGGGTCAGTGACTCGTCGTTTTCTCTGGTTCTTCCTCTCGTTCGCCTGAGGGTCCGTCTCAGCACCCCTCACATCTCTTAATCATTCAACACTTATCCATTGATCAAACACTTGGCATTCTCGAAGCATGAAAACAAGGTTCCCCGTGGACAAAGTTGCACTTTGCCTACCCATGGTGATCAATGTCCAAGCTCAAGTCACACCTCACCAAAACAAGTTAATACTTGAAATCAAATTCCTTAGCTCGTCAGAAGCAAGGATTCAAGAATGCATGCCCTTTCCATACTTGGGGCATCAAAATTTGGTTAGGTTACCAAGAAACCCTAATCATTAGTGCTTTGGTTATCTATTTTTGCTCGGCACTACGCCATGCACAGTGCATCCCAAAAAGGGGCATCTATAGACACCAAAACAGCACCAATCCGATTACATGACTGCAAACACTGATCGCTTTGACACACACAGCCCCCAATGCAGCCCTCAAAGGTTAAACAGTGGTCTGAACCACTTTTGCAGCAATTTTGGAAGGTCAACAAGCAATTTGGCACCTTCAGACACCCTACTCCAAATCCATCCCACCCTGGGATGAATTCAAAATGGGATCCTCCCCACCCAGGGACGAATTCTGAATTCGCTCCTGGGTAGGACGAATTCCAGGTTTAACGGGCAAAAAGAGAAATTATGCCAAATGGTAGCCAAGGATAGTTCATTAATGCCTCCTACCTTGCATGCACGTGTAGGTGGGTAGATTGGACGTTAGAGGACTGTCACAAGGGTAGTCATGGAAGCCCAAGTCAAGGAGGACTTTCCTCCCTCATGGGAAGGCATGACTGCCACATGGCGCTTATGCATGCCCCTCCAAAGAGACCCCCTGGGTCTATAAAATGGTGAACTTTCTCACCCAAAAGGAGACAAGTTGGAGGCATTTTCAAGCAACAAAGTGCTGCCAAATTGATACCACATTTTACCCTTTTGATTCACCTCTTCCACATCCTTAATCTCTTTCACAAGAGAGGTCATTGGGTGGCTATTGGAAGTGTGAATCCGGACCCAAAACCCGACATTTGACCACATTGATCTACCAATTCTTCGACAACCCATCACAAGATATTTTGGGCCCACCCCGAGTGGATTGGTGTTGAAATCAGGTTCTAACGATGGGTGGCCTGCTTGGGTGCCCTTCACTTCTTAGTTTCATTTTAATTTGTTCTTTTGTCACTTGTTTATATTTCATTCCATTTTATGCTGTTTAGATAGTTTATAATTTTTATTTCAGAAGGTTTTGACCAAATCATATCACATTTTGTCGCTCTTGTTGTCCTCACTAACTTGCAGGTAGCGACGTCAAATTCCCATTGATGGAGGTCAAATTAGGGAAATCCGACCATCTGGGTCATCCCAAAATGCCCCCAATTATCTAACCCCTATGTTTGTAGGTCTTTTAGAGATCCTGAGACGTGACATTTAGGCAGGATTACTTTGGCATTTTGTCATAGGCGAATTCGTCCAACCCAGGGATGAATTACAGTAGAATCCGTCCCTCCCAGGGATGAATTCAAATCGACAGCCAATTTCCCAACTGTTTTGATGGCAATGGCCCTCTGGTAACGTTCTCTATTTCCTATTAAATTTGTAGACGGTTTTGAACTGGTTTATTTATCGTTGTAATCAATCTTTTGCATGCATTTGTCATTGTTTTGTTAGAGAACAAACATTTCATATTTGACACAGGTGCTACTAACGAGTTTGTTGTTTCTTTGAACACAGGAGGAGCAGCAAGGATCAAGGATTCATCAACACCAGCGGTGGCAACACTTTGGCACACCCATTTCAAATGTGGGCATGCGGAAGGAGGAACACTAAGTCATGTTTGTAACCAAAACTCATTTAATGCTCTTAGCCCCCTAAAATGGAGGAGGCATCTTTGTAACCGATATTAAGTGAGTTAAATAAAAAGGGTTGTGCTTTCTGTACTTTATTTTATCTCAGTTCAATTTGTCTCTTTCATTTCATGCATTTCACATTTTAGGACTTAAGTGTTCATTTTGTTTTGCATTGCATAGCTTTAGTGTTTCTATTTTTTTTCTGAAATCTCGTGCTTTCAATTTTACCATGAATTCCACTTGCATTTGGTCAATAAACCTCCTAGGGGTATTTTTGAATTTGGAAAACTAACTCTTAATATTTATTGGTTTTGGTATCAGCTTAGCATATTTTGGGATGCCCCTAAAAGCACCTTCGAATGAAGAGGTTTTCAAGAAAAATACTTGGGAAAATGTGAGGAAAAATGTGAGTAGCACTTCATGAGCAATACTTGTTATTGTATCTCCTTGAAATTGGGTAGGAGCACCTCAATTTATAGCCAAAATAGGGCAAATGTGCAAAGGTGCAAGTTTTGTCATGCAGGGCAAGTGTTTCCACTTGTTAATGTCCTTGCCATGCACAGGGTGAAAGAGCTTACCCATTTGGGGCCTTAAATTTGTAGGTCTTGATTTTTATAACAACCTCCTAATCAATTTTGGGTGATTGGATGGGATAAATAATAGGAATTAATTGCCATTTGTCCCACATTTTGACTTTTGGGGGGTCTGGTTCATGGTCATCCCACCTAGGGATGGCTTCTGCTAGGTGGGACGAGCATGGATACATGACCCAAAACCTCCCAAAAATGGGGTAAATTCTCCAAAAAGTGGTTGGGAGCCCTAATTAACCCTTGAGGGTTTCCCAATGGGGACATATGATGTTGATAAGAGTGGCGCATAGTAGTCTTATCTGATTTACATAATTTTAGTTTCTAAAATAATAATATGAGACCTACTCTAATGACCAAAGCAAAAATAAGCATTCATATGTTCATGGAGGGAAAATCAAAGACCAAATAGTGATGAATCTACATTTACACCATGGTGAAAAAACTTACATATAAATTGTAATGGATTAAGAGCCACCCTTAGGAATGACCATCATTTAACTATTTATAGGTATTTTTACATTAAATTCAAAATTTTAACATTAATGGCGATAGGCGGGAAGACAACACTTGAAGCTGATAGGCGCTTAACTGGTACACTATTCCTTGATATGCCGTTGATCTTATATGAGGTATGTGCATTTAGTTTTAGTTGGTCCTTTGGATTCACTAACATTTCTTTCCAGTTCATTAATTTTCATCTACCTCATTCTTTTACTCAGCTAGTGGTCCCCTAGTTATATGGTGAATTACTGGCATTAATCACCTTGGGAGCAACATGCCTCAAATCTATCACTTTTGTGTACAAGCACCTAGTACTGGTGAGCTGCAGTAGTGAGTACATATTTTGATTGAATTTTAGGTAATAGAGGGATCTTTGCACACTGGGTGGGTACTTTATTTGTCCTTCTTTCCACCCATGGATCCATTGGGAAGGAGGGCGGTCATTTATCTAAAGTTCCACCCAATTTTTTCTTGCAACTTCCACTGGATATGGGTGGGAGTTTTTATCTTTCCCAAGCGTAAGGTTATATGACTTTTCTACCCTAAGGTCCACCCAACTAGTGGGTGGACCTTTTGGATAATTCTACCTAAGGCAAAGGGCGGATCATGTGCCCAATCTATCATCCACCCTACTTCAATCCACCATCCACCCATTACTTTAGACCACCCATCATTGCTACTACCACCACTTGATATCTTTCTTCCATCCATTAGTATTCCTCAAAATTTTGGCGAACTCCTTTTGAACAAAGGGAATCACTTCTGAAAGAAAGAGTGGGTGAAGGACACAAAATTTCATCCACAGGCACACCCATCCTACCACTTACATACATCTATCTATGTAAGTGCACTAGGTATTTTCACTTAGTATGCAAGCTATATTTCTCGTTAACCTCCAAGGATCTACAATACCTCTCCTCCATCTACAAAGAAGGATACACCATATGTCTCACTCTACTTAAGTATATCTAAGTAGGTGCACAAGTGTAAGGGGGTTCAACTATCTTTCTCATTATCTTCCAATGAGCTAGCCCAATCCTTTGTAAGTCTCTCTCCTCTCTTATATTGAAAAATAGTACTATAAAGACTAGATTATCCATTTACACCAACTTGAATTACATAATCACAAAAGCATCACTCTATTCATTTACTATATTTTTTCTTTATCTAATCCATCAAGGTACTTTAATATGTTTGAGTAGTAATTTATCTTATCTAACTTCGTTGTCTATTTTCTATTACCATAAAACCAAACCAAAATTTCTCCATTACCCCAAATAAGTTTAATTCATAACAAAGAACATAATGATACCCACATTAAGAACATGAAACAAATCTTTTATCTTTTATTTTCTCTCTATCCAATGTACCACCATAAGCATGCAATACTAAGCTTAAGCACTTTCAAGAACATAGCATCACATAATTTATCTTTAGCAAAGACTCTTAAATAAGATTCCATCCATAATCACACTGGTAGAACCCTGAAGGTTCTAGCAACTATTTAATAAATTAATAAATAAAATAAAATTAAAAATAATCACTTTTAGGGTTTGAATCACTTTTGCACTAGAATGGGAGATCCCTCAAATGGATTTCAAAGATATGTTTTTATATTTTAATTTATGGATACCTTTTCAATATATGTACCCTATCATTTATATCTATTCTAGGGTTGGGTGTGAAAGGACATAACCTTTCATATATGAGTTATAATTAAAGAAATAATTAATGAAATAATAAGATTGTGTTAGGATAGAGAATCCTAACATACCACCCCTCCTAAGAACAACTTTGTCCTCAAAGGGAGAATGAAGGAATCGTTCCAAAAAGTCATCGCAACAATTTGCTGTAAAAATCATCACAAAATTGGGTGGTAAAATTTTCTCGTAAAAGTTGAAAAGAATTGTTAAAGATGGTGAGTTACGTGAATTTTGGGCCACATTGCTTGTTAGTGAAGCATGCTTGAAATGGACGCTGGTTTACTAGACCGATTCTCCTCTGTATGGTGTATAGTGTTACATGGTATTGGGAATTTGTTCTCATGTGTGAAGTGAATGGTGGTTATATTTGCATTCCTTCTCATGACCCTTTTTGACATGATAATATACATATTGCGTAGCTTGCTTTTTCATGATTCTAATAGTTATGTTGATGACTATCACCTCAAACATCGTTCAACTATGTTTGACTTCAATTTGAATGTGACTGAATTTCGTTACGTGTCCCAAATAATTTTAAGCTAGGTGCCTTCAATACTTATGTTGTCTAGGCTTCTAAAACAATGTCTAATTGAATCAACAAACATAAGGATCTATCATCGAAGATTATTTAGTAGTGACATCTACTAAACGCTAAACTATTCCTGGTGAGAAAGCTTAATGCTTCTATGTCATCCATGCGTTTGTTTGTGCTTCTTCTTGAGGTTTGTTGTCAATGTACCTCTAAATATATTTATCCATGATGTTCCCCCTTTCTCCAATTAAGTTATGATGAACTTCACTTGGTGATGTGGATATCAACAGGTAATATGCACTAAAAATGTATGTTGGGATACTTCATTGATGATGTTACTATTTGCGTAGTGACTTGTAGACACCAAAATAGCACCAATCCGATTATGTGACTGCAAACACTGATTGCATTGACACACATAGCCCCCAGAGGTTAAACAATGGTCCTAACCACTCACACAGTAGTTTTGGAAGGTCAAAGGTCAATTTGGCACCTTTCAGACACTCTGCTATCTACTTGTTCCACCCAGGGACGATTACAAACTGGTATTCATTCCACCCAGGGACGATTAGCAATATTCACTCCAAGGTGGGGCGAATAGCAGGTTTGATGGGAAAAAAGTCAAATCTTGACAAATGGCAGCTCAGATCCACCACTTAACTCTTCCTTCATTGCATGGGAGTGTGAGTGAGCATTTTTGAGTGTTAGAGGCGATTATAGAGGCGAGTCATGGAGCCCTTAATCGGGGAGGAATCTTCTCCCCCCTGGGAAGGCATGATTGCCAAGTGGCGCCTCTGCATGCTCATCCAAAGAGACCGTCAGGTCTATAAAATGGTGAGTCTTCTCACCCCAAAAAATATAGAGAGGGAGAATTTTGAGCAATGAAGTGCTTCCATTTTACATCCTCACACCTTTTGATTTGTGCCTTTCACATCCTTGATCTCTTTTGGAAGGGAGGTCATAGGGTGGTTATTGGAAGCGCAAATTCAAAACCAAAACCCGAAATTTGGCCATAAAATCCTACCAAATTTGCCTACAACACCCCACAAGAGGTTTTGGACCCATCCCAAGTGGATTGGTGCCAAAACCAGGCCCCAAACGATGGGCGTCCTGCCTCGGGTGCCCCCCCACTGTTGTAGTCCTAATCGCCCCACCCCAAAGTGATTAGAAATATGTAGAAGATTTCCTTTATATTATTTTTGCATCTGATTCTATGTTGCTTAGATAGGTTGTCATTCAAATTTCACATCATTTTGAGATGTTTTGATCATGTTTTTGTCATTTCCCGCTTTTGCTAACATGCAGGTAGCATCATCAAATTCTTGGCGATAGAGGCCGAATTGGAAAAATCTGACCTTATGGGTCTTTCCAAAATACCCCATTTTACCTAACCCCCAACTTTACAGGTGATTTGGAGCCTCTTGGATGTGACATTTGGGACAGTGCTTTTTGACGTTTTGTTGCAGGTCTAATCGTCCCACCCCGGAGCGATTAGAAATCCATGGTGAATTTTCCAACTATTCCATTTGTAGTGCCCTCCTGGTAATTTCCTCATGCTTCTATTAAATTTTTAGATCATTCTGATGTTATTTAGTTATCATTTTATTCATTTTTTGCATGCACTAATCGTAGGCTTGGGGATTGCATGTTTCATTTTATCTACAGGTGCTACTGACTATTTTCTGTTTCCTTGAACATAGGATCTCAACATTAGAGGAGCAACAAGGAGTCAAGACTCATCAATGCAAGTGGCGGTGATGTTTGGTCCGCCCATTCTACATGTGGGCATGCGAAAGAAGGAATACCATCTGTTGATGTGACAAGAACATATTTAACGCTCCTAGCCCCTGAAAATGGAGGAGACGGATTGTAACTGGGTTCTAAAGCATATTAATAAAAAGGGTTGTACTCCATATTCACTTTTATACCTTGTTTCAATGCATTTATGTTTCTCTCCTTTCATGCATTTCAGTTCGTAGGATTTAGCGTTAAGTTTAGTTTCATTTACATCGCATCTTGGCATTTCCTTTTTGTTTCCGTATCCTCGTGCTTTCAGTGGTGATCACGGTGGGACCCTGTCCTCTATTTTTGAGATCAAAAATCTGATCAAAACTTGTTTGTTTTTTCTTGCAGGTACCAAGTTTTCAAACGTTGGACTGTTGTTCGTTCCAGTCTGTGACGAGTACAGAGCTGAAATTCATGCCACCCTAGGGTGAATGGGCATTCATCCCACCCTATGATGAATACAGCTCTATTATTCATCCCACCCAGGGATGAATAGCTCTCTATGCAGTTTTAGAATAGAAACTCAGAGGCATCTTGTTTGGGCAGAGAAGAGGTAGAGGTCCTAAACACCTTCTGTCATTTTTTGTTTTCTGTTTTCTATTTTCTGGTTATTTTCTTGCTTAGGGAAAGTTTTTACTACATGTTTGCTTTCTTTTATGCAAAATAAAAAGAACCCCACACATCACATGGCAATTTAAACACCAAGGAGCTGGTCGTAAAACCCCAACCCTTGATCAAGACCAATGGTGGATTTCATCACCACCTTGGCTTGAATTTTTGCATCCATAACCCCGATCGCTATTGTTTCTAGACGTAAATCCTGACGAAAGCTGACCAAGTGTAGCTGGGGTGATTCCTAGCGCATGAGGATAAGTCTTCTATGGTAGGTGTCAAAAATAGGGTGATCCCCCTTCCATACCGCCTATGTTCCATGTACCATTCTGCTCTCACGTACCAATAGTTTCCCTCATGTAAGGGCGGGTATATAGAGAGGTTTGGTATAATGGCCTGGCAATGGTATATCGAAGGGGTGACCATTTTTGGGAGTCATAAGAGCCATCATATTGCATTTGCTACAAAATGTTCTTTACAAAATTATCAAAACAAAAATCAAAACACACTAAACCAGGTTTAGGGCACACCTTTAATCTTTAAATGAGATAATCATTGCTTTGTGTGTGTGTGATCTTTTCTATTTAGTGTAGCATAAAAAGAAAAATAAAAAATAAAACCCTACGTAGATTGTAGAGAGACACCACCATGGTGTACACCCGTAGCCAAGCCCAATCACGGGCAGGAGCTACAGAGAGTGTACAAGGGGGCACAAGTCACCTCCGCTATAGCCCCAAGGACTTGGTCATACCACCTTGGCGGCCCGACCCACAAGATAGTCCACATCATGCCATTTTAGAATGGGACTATAGAGGCACCCCTTCGAGGGGCACTCCCATCCAACATAGACCCTTTCAGGAGGATTCCCTACATGTGGCACTCAATATAAATGGGAAGGCTCCCTTAGAAGCTCGGTATGAGTGGCCACCATGCAATGAAGTGCTAGAATAGCATAGGGTCCATGAGGAGAGGCCACATGATTATGTCATCCCTCCTCTACCCCTCATCACTGTTAGGAATAATAAGACAAATCCAGAGCACAAGGCTCTTCAGACAAGGTGAGCCAACTCTGCCCGCCCCTTTCACATATATGAAAGGGAGCACGAGGAAGACTATCACATTCCTCAATAGAAATACATAGCATGGGAGCAATGCACCTCCACACCTGCTATCTACCAAAATCACCTACTAAGGCCAGAACCTCGGGTAAATGCCACCAACCTCGATAGAGGAAAGTGACCTATAGAGATCTCGGATCATCACGACCGAGATAAACATGTAGGAGAGGCATCTAGGCCCCCTAGACCTAAGATGGTGGAACAAATTGACTTGGAATTTGCCAAACATGCCACCCACCAAGCACAAATCACACAGCTTGAGCAAGACCAACAACAGTTGGAGCACCTGTATCGCCTTAGCAAAGAGCGCATTCGGTGTCAAACAGATGAGCTGCTCCATAACACTATGCCTGAGAGGGTTCCAACCCCTTGCACCCAAATAGTAGAACTATATGAGAGGTGCAACCCCTTGGTGCGAGACAGGTCCCCATGACCTTACCAAGTGTTGCCTCCGAGACCTCCTAGACCTAAATGAGAAGCCACTCCTAGGAACAACGATGGGCACCCTCCGTGGGGACCCACCCATGTTTATAGGTCTCGCCTAGAAACTCCTCATGAAGCCTATGAGGAGTATGAGCAAGAAGAAGAGTGGGCTGAAATGCCCTACCAAGGCAGAGGGGGTGCTATCCGGCCACCCCTCCATAGGCCTCAAGTTTCCCACAACCCACAATGGGAACTAACCAAGGAGGAAGAGATCAAATCTTTCGATGCATATAAAGCGCTGCTAGAGCACTTAGAGTCTATGGAGACCAAGACTTCTGGGCCCCAAAATCCCACTTTACGCCAACTCCACAGTCACCCAGTGCATCCGTCAGTGCCAGCACCCCCTTACCCTGAACACTTTAAGCTGCCCTAGTTGGCAATATTTAGAGGTGAGGAGGATGCCCAAGAACACGTGACTAGATTCCTGAGCCAATGCTTTGGAATTTAGGACAATGATGCTTTGTTGCTAAGAACATTCATAACCACGTTCATAGGCCCTGCCTCGGATTGGTTCACTCAATTGCCAAAGCACAGCATTAGTAACTTAGATCAGCTAGTGGATGTGTTCCTCGAACGCTTCACCTTCAACACCAAGAAGAAGGCATCACTAAGTGACCTAGCTAGCCTCAGGCAGTATGAGGAAGAAACCATGGTGACCTATGGGAACCGGTGGAGGACTTTGCTTTCAAAGCTGCCCTACCTCCCTCCTATGTCCGACCTCACCCAAATGTTCTCAAAGAGCTGTTTGAGATCGATCTCCATGCTATTACAGCTGCAGCAATATGCCACTTTAGAGGAAGCTCTAGTGCAAGCCAAAATCATTGAGGAGATCAAGATTCAGGATGGCGAGATAGCCAAGCCAAAGAAGAAAGAATGGTCTAAGAACACCAAAACAGGGACCACGCAACAGAAACCCACTGCTGTCAATCAGGTTGCTATAAACGTCCCTAAGCCTACACAAGCAACACAGCCCCAAAAGGCTAACTATCAGGTGGTGCCTCTTAACAGTTATGACAGAGAAAATCAGAGGCAAGAACAAAATCAGCAGCGTCACCCTAGGTGACAATTCACACCTTACACAGAGTCCAGAGACTCCCTATTTGATCGCTTGTCAGTGAAAAACTTGATCAACCTGCCCGAGAGTCAACCCATAGACCCCAATGCACCAAAACCTAAGGGCTACAGGGAAGACTTGTACTGTAGGTTCCATAGACGAAAGGGACATGACCTTAATGCATGTTGGAAGTTTAAAGGCTTGGTGCAAGACCTAATAGATAACAAGACATTAGTGGTGGATAATCCCATGGCACAAAGCAACCAACAAATGGAGGTCTTTAAGGACCCCTTGCCTACCCATGATGCACAGGCAAAGACCCTACAAGTCAATGAGGTAACACAGAACTACCCCATGTAGGGGTATGTAGGGATGATCAGTATAGTGACTCGAAACAAGAGGTACCCGAGCACAACTGCCCCCACGATAGCTACAGGAGAGGTGCCAACAACGTCACAACCACAATAGCACCTTACACAACCTGCTCCACCTAGACCAGTGGCCACGATTCGAACCAAACTCACCCAAAGTTTGAGGACCACATCGGCTAGGCTCTCCATCTACGAGCTCATACAACAATCATCGCCCCATCGGGAGGCTCTAATGGAGATACTAAAAGCCATCGAGTTGCAGCCCCATGAAGCAAACTCCTTCAACAACTTCGTGGGACATGTCAAATGATGCACTGAGCCAGTCATCACCTTTCAAGAGGATGAATTGAAATCAGTGGCTAGTGACATGGTGGATCCACCCCTGCACGTCATCATGTGGGTCAATGGGATTCCATACAAGAGGGTATTGGTGGACACTGGCTCGTCCAATAATATCATTACAACAACGGCCTTGAAGCACCTAAAGTTGCTCGCATCTCACATAGTGGCCTCCACCTATACTCTGCGAGCATTCAATGATGCGATATGCTCAATAGTTGGCATAATTGTCCTACCCATCCAAGTGGGACAAAATACTATACCTACATTGTGCCACATCTTGGAGGGTGAGATGGCCTATAACATCTTGTTGGGTCGGCCATGGATCAGGGACATGAAGTGTGTCCCTTTGATAGCTCATCAGTGCTTAAAGTATACATTTGAAGGGCAAGTGCATGTAGTCCTGGCAGACTTGGAACCCTTCAAGTATTGTAATACGGTGCAGCTAATGCCACAATCGACCCTTCCATCAATGCATTTGGATTTTTAGTTGAATCCATCTAAATAGGGTCCGATTTCGTAGGCATCCCCGTTGACAAGTCCATCAAATCCCCAGTCGGGTCCATCTTCATCATCTGGTCCTTCACCAACGATGCCACCTACGATGGCCACACTGAAGGACAAAGGGAAGAAACCCTTGGAAGAGGCACCACCATCAGTCTCAACCATCTCTACTGAGGAGATGCCTAGCGGAATGGAAGTCGAGGCTCCTAGTTCACCCGACATGGAGTGGACTCGAGAAGAACTTTCATTCCCTCCCCCTCAATCGCCAACAATCACCATTGAAATGGCCAATACGGGCCTGGGGGAGTATCTGGTGTGGAATATTGTAGCAACACCCGCACTGGAGTCCATGCAGGACATGGGGAGACCTCGCCTCCCCATCGGTACTATTGTTCCTCTAGGCTACCCGTCGAATCAGACAAACTTTGTGTATGGGGGCCTTGATCATGGTATTGAACCATACATGCAAGAGGACGAAGATGAAGAGCCTTTTGCTGAAGACGTCAACTATTTGTCCAACCCAGATTTTACTTTGAGATACCTTGGCCAATGCAATTGGCATGGATATGGGTTAGGCAGATATGAGCAAGGAGTGCACGTTCTTTGCCAACCAAGATATCATATGCCATACGACAAATCAGGAGTAGGGTTCAACCACCCCCTACCCCTGGACATCTTGGTAGAGAACATGCAAGGCCTAGGGATAGGCAACAAGGGTGGGTTGGCATTAGATCCATATGCCAATCCTAACACAACATATACATTGGGGGATTATCTCCCATTGTCGACAACCAACCTTGTTGACCTTCACAACCCCTTCCCTTTGATCGAGAAAGGAGAAAGTTTGAAAAATCACCTACAAGAGGGGTATAGACAAGGTCAAGAAGGATCTTCAGAAGATGAGTCAGAATATGAGGTAGCACCATGGGACCCCTTCGAATCGGATAGCAATCACTCACAAGTGACCCCCATGGATGATTATCAAGAAAGCCTCTTGGCAATGTTCCCTTTGGATGCTCCAATCGAGCAAGTGCCACCTCAAGAAAATTAGGTCCCCCCGTAGAGAGCGGAACAACCCCGATGGGGCCAGATCAATTTGCTCGAGCAAGATGAGCCTCTAATGTCACAAATAGTTGTTGGAACCAACGAAGGCCTTTGGATCTCCGACAGTGATTATGAAGATGACCTCCCACTTGGATTGACACAAGTCATGAAAATATCATTCAAGCATAAAGCGACAAAACATGTCTTGCTAGGAGACATTTTGTATCGTCGTAGCTATGAAGGAATCCTCCATTGCTTGGACCAGCAGGAGTCCACTTAGGTGATCACCCAAGCGCACAATGGTACATGCAATGGCCACTTCAACAGTATGGCCATCGCAAAGCGCATTCTAGCACATAGGGCTCATTCATTGGCCATACCTCTAGAGCGAGATTGTTACGCATATGTAAGGAAGTGCATGAAGTGTCAAAACCATGCCAACTTGACACATGTACCTTCTCAGGCCTTGCAACCGATCCAATAGGCTTGGCCATTTTCATAGTGGGGCTTATATCTAATCAAAAATATCTCCCCTACGTCGTCAGGTCATCACACGTTCATCATAACGACCATAGAGTACTTCACCAAGTGGGTGGAAGCAATTCCGCTTACCTCTACGACTGGACCCCATATTATGGAGTTCATTTTACATAACATCATATGTCATTTTGGTATTCCATCCAAGATCATCTCGAATAATTGGACATCATTTAAGAACAAAGACGTGCATGCTTTGACCACAAAGTACAAAATTTAGCATAGTTTTTCGATACCCTATTATCCGCAGGAAAATGGGCAAGCAGAGGCATCAAACAAAATGCTAGTCGCCATCCTCAAAAATATAGTCACAGATAGTCATAAGGATTGGCACATTCAAATCCCACTTGCTCTATGGGCTTATCGCACTAGCATCCGGATGCCCACTAGGGCAACTCCATTTTCACTCGTGTATGGCTCTGAGGTAGTCATGCCTCTCGAGTTGGAAATTCCTTCCCTGCGCATATCAATGCAAGAGTTCATCGATGATGACATTGCATGGCAGGCCCGATTAGACCAGCTTACGTTGCTCGATGAACGACATGTCAATGCTCTCGAGCATTTACGTATCTATCAAGAGCGACTTAAGAAAGCATACAACATGAAGGTTCACCTGAGGGACTTTCAGGTTGGTGACTTGGTCTTAAAAGAGAACCAACAAAATTCTAATTTTCTGCCCCATCTAAGGGACAAGTTTGCGGCAAACTGGTTAGGTCCTTATGTCATCAACAGTAAAATAGGACCTGGAACATATCGACTCGCCTCTCTTGATGGAATCAAGGAACTAGAACCCTTGAACATTAGTCATTTGAGGCCATTCCATATCTAAGAGAGCCATAGCCCAAACCAAAAGCTCCAAGGATTCCCATAATCACTTGGTCAACCCCCAAACGCCCCAAAGGTACCCATAATCCCTTTGGTCAAACCAAAAGCTCCAAGGATTCCCACAATCTCTTGGTCAACCCCAAAACACCCCAAAGGTGCCCATAATCCCTTTGGTCAAACCAAAAGCTCCAAGGATTCCCACAATCGCTTGGTCAACCCCCAAAAACACCCCAAAGGTGCCCACAACCCTTTGGTCAAACCAAACGGCAATGCCCCAAAGGTACCCATCATCCCTTTGGTCAAACCAAAAGCTCCAAGGGCTCCCACAATCGCTTGGTCAAAAATAAGAAAATTCAAAAACAATAAAATCATCAAAAATAACAAAAATTTGCATCTCATTTCCATGCATACTCAAAATCATCACAACAATAAAGAACTCTTTTTTGCATCTCATCTTCATACTCACAAAAATCAATCCATCGAAAACACAAAAATAATAGCCGCATTAAGCATCACATCCATACATTGCATATTTGTTGGTCATACAGGTCAAAGGCACCATAGACTGTAATTACTCGGCAAATCCATCATTTTCCACATTTCTCCACTCTATAAATAGTCCATCAAAAATAAACGCCATCCACAGTTTCACCATATCATGCATTAGTTGTCTTCTAATGTATCTAGAGTTTTCGTCATTCAACTGTCTTTAGATTTCTAGCCAAATATTGTACAAAGTCAAAAATATTTTACGAAGGTAGAGTTCTACTTGGACCACCCCTTATTACGTAGCATCCCAACACAAGCTAAAACACACATAAAAATTCCCAAGTTGTGTGAACGAAAGATGAAATCTGCAAAGCAATCCAGGATACCATCTAGTGAAAAGGTTATCTTGCTCATCCCCCTGTGCGAATGACCCCAAGAATGCTGAGAGTTGGCAAAAGGACAAGCATCTTCCCTACCCAATTCCCCAAGAATCCCAAGTTCTCAAAATGTTGCAAACATCAAAAAAATTGCAAAAGTCAAAACTCCAAAATTTGACATCACAACCAAAGTGCATACATCAAAAGGCACATACAATAGTGATTCTCATCACTCAATATTCAAATCCCTTGCTCAAAAGAAAAGAAAAAAACAAAAATAAATAATGATTTTTATCACTATAGAAGAGCAAGTATCCCAATACAATTGAAGAAAATAAGGGAGTCAAACTTGAATCCTTTGAACTCTCAGCATTCAGAAGGTCATGAGGTAAACCTCAGTATCGGTTTGGTGGATAACCTATCGATCACTAGGTGGCAAACCTCCCGCATGACGATATATCTATCACATTAACTTGTGTGCAGATCAATGTTTGCATGTGGATGAGCTAGCTTATGGTATCCTAGATAGCATCGCAGATTAATTTGACTAAATACAACAAAGGAGTTAGTGGAGCTAATTAGGTGATCCTCAGTACATGTTTGGTTGACAACCTATCTGGCACTGGAAGTATCCTGACAAATACCACATAAATAAACTCAATTGCACACACAGGGATGTGAAATAACTTGGTCAAAGACAAGTCGGATTCATACCTTGTTCAAAATTCTTGTAAGATAAAAGTACAGTCTTGGCTAGTTAGTTAAAACATCCGAGTCTCAGAAAACCTTAACTACATTCTAAACCAACTGTGATATCTTTCATCCTTGCATCGCCATCAGAAAATACAAAAAAAAAATGTATACATAAAAAAGTCATTTACCACAGCAATCGCCTAGGACAAAAAGCCATAAGTTCTAAACAGTCTATGGTGCCACCGCCAAAAATCACAAATTCAATTCATCCATTCCATTTGCATATCATATAAATTAGAAACATTAGCATTCATCGCAACATATCCATACATAATGTAAAATAACATGCATCAAACATCAGTCACTGTGCATAAAATCAAATCACAACACGTGTATAAACAAAAGAAAGTCATCTGTATATATATATCATCAAAAATACCCGTAGGCTACAATAAACCGGTCCTCTGACCTCATAAAAAGGCAAAAGCTCAAAAACACCCAAGCCTAGGGCATCGGCCACCATGATCATGTAGACTCGGTGCAATGGGAACTACCCCCCGTGGTGTGGGTCCTATGGGACCCCTCAGGGCGGCTGCTGCTAGCCCCCGCATCATGCCTACTAGCGCCTCCCTCATCTAGTCACCTACGTCGAGAGGATGCTGACTGCTCAGTATTGCTCCCTCTCGTGCGACGTGATGATCCGCCTCCACTAACTATAGGGATCCACCCACCGAGGTGGATAATCTCTGCCTCTATCTCAAACTAATGCTGAATCAAGTCCATCTCCCACTAACGAACCGTCACCAAGTTCTCATCGCACTACATAAGCTGTGTCCGTAGGAGATCCATCTCCCGTGCAACATTTGTATCCCCATCCCATCGGTGGTATGTAGCAAATGCGTTCTCCCTCTCTCATCAGCTACGTCTGTAGGAGATCCCTCTCCTGTAGCGCATAATTGAGCTCCTCATCCCATCTCTGGAGTAGCCCCTCCAATCATGCTATCTCAGCACGCAACCCTACCTCTGTATCCTCTGAGAAATCTTGAGGCATTAGAATCTCCGAAATGGCAGCCTACTATGGCTCCCACTGCTCTGGGACGTCTTGCATCTTCGGCTACTCTCAAACCCCAAAATCCTCGCCCACCTCATCAACCTCCACCATGTCCGCATCATCCAGTGAAGCCCCCCACCCCTCTCTTGGTGCCTTTGCACCCTCCTCGCCTACTGTTGTTGCCTCTGGACCCCCTAGAGGCCCCTTGCCTCGCCACTGCCACAAAATCCACCACTACTCATACTCAGTAGTAACCTTGATGTCATCCACATTCGAGATGTCAATTGATGTATCTGAATCCTCATTGAGTGGCTCCATGATCAGCCAGTCTAGTGTCCTCTCGTCACCCCAACACCGATAGATCAAAGGCTCCCTAGGCAATCCTTGGTGCACCCCAAATTGTCGTGTCACTCGAATGTATGGGAAATACT
Organism: Wollemia nobilis; assembly: GCA_028583015.1. Taxonomy (NCBI): domain Eukaryota; kingdom Viridiplantae; phylum Streptophyta; class Pinopsida; order Araucariales; family Araucariaceae; genus Wollemia; species Wollemia nobilis. Next base: position 66,280 of record JAQPPZ010009432.1, on the reverse strand, counting down.
CCTGCTTGGTCCCATGTTTCCCGATCAGCTACCTCCCCCTACGAACCCACCAGAGCCACTCCCTAGCCTCAGGCCAAGCTGGACAATCTAGGTATGGCCACTAGACTACCTCCCTAGGGTCAAGCCATGAGAAAGCATCAGTGTAGTGCACCACGACACCTGCCCATCACTGATTGTGCCCTCACTCCTCTGACCGATGCCACAATGCCCCATACCCGATCTCTCTATCTACCATCTTCGCTCGAGTCATCCACGACAACCCCATCAGCATCTCCATAGCTATGTGCTGCCAAGTCTAGCACTGCAAAAGGTAACTACATCCAATACCCTTTCACCTCCAATAGTAGACCTCGTACAACTCATCGTAGAGTTGTGCTAGTAGTGTCTGACCTCATCTCATAAATGTTTAAAATGATAAATAAAAACACAAAAAATCAAAAAATAGTTTGTCAGCACTTAGGTTTTTAAACTTTAAGTCTACAACTGACAGATAAGAAAAAACAAAAACAAATTCAAATTCAAAAAATAGTTTGTCAGTACCTAGGGTTTTTAACTCTACATTTAAAATGATAAATAAAAACACAAAAAATCAAAAAATATTTTGTTAGCACTTAGGTTTTTTAAATTTAAGTCTACAACTGACAGATAAAAACAAACAAACAAAAAATTCAAAAAAAAAAGTTTGTCAACACTTAGGTTTTTTAACTTTAAGTCTACAATTGACAGATAAAAACAAATAAACAAAAAATTCAAAAAACAAACAGTTTGTCAATACCTAGGGTTTTTAACTCTACGTTTAAACTGATAACTAAAAACAAAAAAAAAAAAAATTCAGTACCTAGGGTTTTTAACTCTACGTTTAAACTGATAACTAAAAACAAAAAAAAAATTGTCAGTACCTAGGGTTTTTAACTCTACGTTTAAATTGATAACTAAAAAACAAAAAAAATAAAAAACCACAAATTTTCAGTACCTAGGGCTTTTCACTCTACGTTTAAACTGATAAATAAAAACAAAAATATCAAAATCAAAATCATAGTTTTTCGTTAACCTCGGGTTTATAACTGAAATTAACAAAAATACAAAAATCAAAATAATTTTTTTTTTTCTAAAGCTAGGGTTTTGCTCTCAGTTTAACCTAGGGTTTTAGTTTTAAAACAATAAAAACATCCCATTTAAACCTAGGGTTTCTTATAACCTTAACAAAAATACAAAAAATAAATAAAAAACATTTCTTTTTTAGCCTCGGGTTTTACCTTAGTTTAAATGGAAAAACAAATTCAAAATAAATTGCGATTTTAAAACTGTAAAATAAAACAAAAGCTAACTAAGTGAAGAGGAGAACTTACCGGTATCGCTTCGGCTCTGCCACTCGATCCGGTTCATGAACTCATGGTGTCGGGAAAAATTTGATAGCACTTCGCTTCGCAGACTCGACCTCCTCCTCCCAGCTCCAAATCGCTAGAAAAATTGAATGCAAATGAGCCCAAACCCTAGTTTTGGCCCTTAAATAGGATTTTAGGCCTGTAATCGTTCCACCTTGGGATGAGCACTCTAGTTAGATCTTGTACCACCTTGGGACGATTACCAAACTGGTATTTGTCCCACCCAAGAACGATTACAGAGGAAAAATTGCAAAAACAACAAAAAACTGCACCAAAATGCACAAAAGCAAGCAATAAAATTGTCCAATAAGAGTGCTTTTGCACTTGAAATTCTAGGCATGCAAAATAGACGTTGGGGTCACAAATCCTCACTATCCTATTCCCTAATAAGGATACCATAGCCGGACCGCTCCACGGGAGGACGGATTGTCGAGAATTTCATCCCCAAACGACATCCCAAAAATGGTCCAAACCCACCCAAAAATAGCAATAACATTGCCAAATGAAGGCTCCTTTGTGCCTGACATTCTTGGCATTCAAAATAGACATTTGGGTCACAAATTGTCACTATCCTACTCCCTAAGAAGGCTACCATATCCGGACCACTCCATGGGAGGACGGATTTTTGACAATTTCTGCTCCAAAATGCGTCACAAAAAGGGTTCATACCCACCAAAAACAGGTCTAAATGTTGGGAAACTACTCAAGCGTTCAACGAAAAACAACTGAAGGCACCCTTACAATAGTCATCTTAGGTCAATTGAATCGTCACATTTTCTCATGTTGGTCATTCCCTCATCGATTCGTCGCTTGAGGTGGTAGTCACACTTAGTCACCAATCAACAAATACACACCCAATTAAGGAAATGACATACATTTAAAGAATCACTGACAAAGACAATCATGCCCCTGCTTAGGGCAGAAAACAAGCAATAATCACAAGCAGATCAAACACTTGGTATTCGTGAATCATGAACTCAAGGTTCCCATAGACAAAAGGTTGCGCCCTTTACCTATTCATGACTGATCAATGCCCAATCTCAAGTAACACCTCACCGAAAAAGGTTAACACTTGAATTAAGTTCCTTCGCTCATTAGAAGCAAGGATTCAATAATGCATTCCCTTTCCATACTTGGGGCATAAAAAGTTGGTTAGGTTATTGAGAAACCCTAATAATTAGTGCTTTGGTTATCTATTTTTTCTTAGCACTACGCCACACACAACGCATCCCAAAAAGGGGCATCTATAGACACCAAAACAACACCAATCCGATTATGTGACTGTAAACACTGATCGCATTGACACACACAACCCCTAGAGGTTAAAAAGTGGTCCTAACCACTCACATAATAGTTTTGGAAGGTCAGAGGTCAATTTGGCACCTTTCAGGCACTCTACTCTCTACTCGTTCCACCCAGGGACGATTACAAACTGGTATTCGTTCCACCCATGGACGATTAGCAGTATTCACTCCAGGGTGGGGTGAATAGTAGGTTTGATAGGAAAAAAGTCAAATCTTGACAAATGGTAGCTCAGATCCGCCACTTAACTCTTCCTTCATTGCATGGGAGTGCGAGTGAGCATTTTGGGGTGCTAGAGGCAGTTATAGAAGCAGTCATGGAGCACTTAATCAGGGAGGAATCTTCTCCCCTCCTGGAAAGGCATGATTGCCAAGTGGCACTCTGCATGCTCATACACAGAGACCGTCAGGTCTATAAAATGGTGAGTCTTCTCAACCCAAAAATATAGAGAGGGAGAATTTTGAGCAATGAAGTGCTGCTGTTTTACATCCTCACACCTTTTGATTTGTGCCTTTCACATCCTCGATCTCTTTTGGAAGGGAGTTCATTGGGTGATTATTGGAAGCATAAATCCGAAACCAAAACCCAAAATTTGGCCATAACATCCTACCAAATTTACCGACAACACCCCACAAGAGGTTTTGGACCCATCCCAAGTGGATTGGTGCCAAAACCGGGCCCCAAACGGTGGGTGTCCTGCCCCTAGGCGCCCCCCACACTGCTGTAGTCCTAATCACCCCACCCCGGAGTGATTAGAAATCTGTAGCATATTTCCTTTTTGTTATTTTTGCATCTGATTCTATGTTGCTTAGATAGGTTGTCATTCAAATTTCACATTATTTTGAGATGTTTTGATCATGTTTTTGTCATTTCCCGCTTTTGCTAACATGCAGGTAGCATCATCAAATTCCCGGCGATAGAGGCCAAATTGGAAAAATCTGACCTTCTGGGTCTTTCCAAAATACCCCATTTTACCTAACCCCAAACTTTGCAGGTGATTTGGAGCCTCTCGGATGTGACATTTGGGACAGTGCTTTCTGACATTTTGTTGCAGGTCTAATCATCCCACCCCAGAGCGATTAGAAATTCATGGAAAATTTTTTGACTGTTCCATTTATAGTGCCCTCCTGGTAATGTCCTCATGCTTCTATTAAATTTTTAGATAATTCTGATGCTATTTAGTTATCGTTTTATTTATTTTTCGCATGCATTAATCGTAGTCTTGGGGATTGGATGTTTCATTTTATCTATAGGTGTTTCTGACTATTTTCTATTTCCTTGAATGCAGGATCTCGACATTAGAGGATCATCAAGGAGTCAAGACTCATCAACGCAAGCGGCGGTGACATTTGGTCCGCCCATTCTACATGTTGGCACGCGGAAGAAGGAATACCATCTGTTGATGTGATAAGAACATATTTAACTCTCCTAGCCCCTAAAAAGGAAGGAGACAGATTGTAACTGGGTTCTAAAGCATATTAATAAAAATTACTATACTCCATATTTGCTTTTATACCTTGTTTCAATGCATTTATGTTTCTCTCCTTTCATGCATTTCAGTTTGTAGGATTTAGCATTAAGTTTAGTTTCATTTAGATCGCATCTTGGAATTTACTTTTTGTTTCCGTATCCTCGTGCTTTCATGACTCAAGATAATATTTCCTAAGAAAATTGTGATACCTATATTTTATTAGTTGGTTTTATTTATAGCAGTAGCTTATGTATGGCAACATAATAAACATACCGCATATATGTTTTACGATGAATATGGATGAATCTCACTTCTTCCTAGATATGACACACAAACATAATATTGGTGCTCCATTTTTATATGCCATGGTCCATTGTGCTCCATTGTAAGAGTGATATTATTAAATTAATATAAATGCATTCACAATGCATGGTAGACTCATTTCTATGATAGTGATAATGGCATCATTTTATGTTTTAAATTTTGTGCTTGCAATCATCAGATACAATTTCTTGGTTTTAGAGATGTGGGTGCCCTATTATAAACATATTTGACCTCTTCCTTAGCTTCATCATCCAAATTAATAATTGTTCCTCCTACATTTACTTCCAATAGTATTCCATTGTTCCAATGCCTTGTTACTTCCCCATGTGTGTCAAATATTTGTGCTAAAATAATGTTAATTTGGGCATCTTTGGATGCATCAATGAATTACCTGTCAGTACCTATGGTTATAATGGCCTTTTACAATCATTTCTAAATATTATCCCATGCACACCAAGTTATATTTTCTTCATATAACGGATGATCTCTTTTCTGACTGCATTTCATGAACACTTTTATGTGTGGCCTTCTCAACTTATATGCTCTTCTTGATGTTGTTAGGAACTTGTGATCATTTTATCTTGTTGTCGCCAGTGCTATTGTTTTAATTTCCAGGGAAAAATAGGACCATGGAGTTTAGCGAATTCAACACTAGCATAAAATCATAGTTCTCCTTGATAAAAGGTTTATCACGTTATGAGGATAATGTTTGATCTCACAAGCTAAGCTAGGAGTTAACATCCGCAATTCTCCCCTCGATCATTGATTTTTATTTTTATTTTTTATTTTTGGAAATAAAAGAGGTTGGGTTTCATCCTTTGGTATTAAAAATGGAAAAACACACCCTTTCATTCTTATCTTTGTAATATTTTGTCTTCACATTTCTATTAGGCATAGATTTGAGGAGATTTTTTGTATTATCAAAACAAATCAGGAAAATGGAGAAATATTTCACTGCCTTACTACTATTTGGATAGCCACTCGTGAACATAATTTCAATCATATTTAATTCTGAATGAAGTATCATTGGCACAAGGAGAAACATCACCGAGAAGGAGAAGAAAACCTCGAACAATGTTTTGTTGGGATGTTTGCTCCTACTGGACTACAATTTTGCAAGGAGAAGGGAATAATAATATTGATGTTGGTGGTGACAGACTTCACAAAAAATAACCAGATAAATTTTATGGTGTCAGATCATGGTGATAGACCTCCTCACAGAAAACTTCAACAAAAAAGGTTGGCAGATGTTGTTTGATTTTAGAAATCAATGATATAATGGAAGATCTTCCATGAATTTAGTTTTCAATATTCCAACAATGGAATTTTGTGAATGGCCATAAAATGGATTTACTTTAGTGCAAAATTTCAAAAGCTATTGAAATCCCATCAATGTAAAGAGCATACGTCTGCAGTGTTCATAATTGCTTCACTTTTTGTAGATTAAAGATGAATGCATTACATAAATATGACCAAAATGTATAATTTATGATTAATTGAGTAGTGCCATAGGGATTCATATGAAATGGGATTCTTCAGTTATGATATTTCCTACAAAATGCCTTGGAAGTGGATATCATCCTGGAAATTAAAATTTTAGTCTTTTCTACTACGATATCAATTTTATACAACATTTTGTGTTTGTAGATACCTATATGATTAATATTTTACTGCTTTTGGTTCCAAGACCTGGGTTTAAAACATATGTTGTATGAAAAATCTCCCTCTTTCCTAATGTAAACTAGTCATACATTTTTATTTTGCGGACCATTTTATAGTAAAACTGTAATTATGTTGCATTGCGAGTTTTAATCCATGATTGAAGAGGAGACCGCCACTATAATTTTTATGTCAGGAGAGAGAAGAGGAGGTGGCCATGGAGGTGGATGACCAGGGCTGCATTTCATGTCCTTCTCACCACAAATTCCTTGCAATCCACTTTTCTTATTTAATAAATGATTGATTTGGTTAGCATCTAAATTCCTTTGAGAAGCCAATATGCTACAAATAGCAGGATCAATATCACCGCATTGTGTTGCCCTAACAATCCCTTCTAATGGAGTTACACCCATGGTTGCATAGATGCATTTTCCATTCTGGATTGCTGCCATACTTGCTCCAACACCAAGATGACATGCAATTACATTAACTTCTTTTGTTTCCTCCTCAACATTAACTAGATTGTTCGAGGAATCATTATAGACAACATTGGAGATACCTTTAGAGAAATGATTTTGTTGTGTTAAGGTCTTACTATGTTGGCTTTCATCTTGATGGTTGTGTGCATCGCTCATATGCAGGTATGTAAAACAAAACTTTTGCAAACCTTCATCGTTGATTTCCTCATTTTCCTCATACACTTGTGTTATTTTTTTTTTGTATTTTTAGGGTTTGGATAACCAAAATTTTGTATTGAGGAAGTTGTGATTTTGCTAGAATTTAGTTCATAAATTTTATTGTTTGAAATATTTTTTATTTCTCGAGAAGTGCAATAGGTACCACTTGGAAATCTATGGCTACGGGGCTCCTTCGAAGGAAAACAATTTCTAGGGTTAGGAGCAATTTCTTCACTTGCAACTTCCTTTATTAGGTCAAATTCCTACCTCGTTAACAATTGTTTAGTAAATTGGTCCATCCATTGGTGAATCTCCTAGATGAATTCCTTGAGGGTAATGTCCTGTGATCTCCTATCATCGACCATTTTAGGGTTGGTTTTCCCTTCCAAAACCATTTGCTCTGATACCAGATGGTAGAACCCTGAAGGTTCTAGCAACTATTTAATAAATTAATAAATAAAATAACATTAAAAAAATCACTTTTAGGGTTTGAATCACTTTTGTACTAGAATGGGATATCCCTCCAATAGATTTCAAATATATGTTTTTATATTTTATTAATGGATACCTTCATAAGATACCTATCCTATAATTTATATCTATTCTAGGGTTAAGTATGAAAGGCCGTAACCTGTCATATATGAGTTATAATCAAAGAAATAATTAATGAAATAATAGGATTGTGTTAGAATAGAGAATCCTAACACACACAACAAAATATTTACCTAGGAAAAATCTTGAAGGAAAAACCCATCATTGAAATAGTTCTCTTTATTTTCAATTGATGAATTTTCTTTACAAAGAGATAAGACATTTCATTTTGTCCCTATCTCCTACTTAGGTACATTATCTACTCTCTTTTCTTCTCTCTATGGATAATTCTTCGTATCCATAAATACAACATAACTCCACATTTTTTGAGTGTAGGTACAAATACCAACAAGCTACTTCTAATCTATGTTATAAGATATTAACCTACTATAAACCAAATAATCTCTACCTATCAAACATTACGATCCAAATCGATCTATAATCTCGTATCTCCTTATCTCAAACTTGCTCTCAGATAATTTAATAATTTGGAACTTGAATTCCAGGATGCAATTAATTTAAAAATATAGAAAGAAAAGATCGCTACAGGTCCTCCCAAATCACTACAATCGTATACATGATATTTATTAGAGTTTACACATAGAGAATACACCTTCTAGCTATATAATATAAAAAGAAGTTTTAAGGGAAACCACATATCTTCACATAGATGTTACGAAAGGTTCCACATTTCATTAACTAGAACTTCACCTACCCAATATCCTTTAATGAAGTAAACCAAAATATCTACTCCTTTAATGGTAACACCCACAAGGGAATATATCTACACTGAACCCACTCTCCATGGTCTACACTATATAAATATTCAAATCTTTAACTCCATAATACCATTAATGTTAGAAATTCATTACAAACACTTTGCATTTTCTATATTATTCAACTAGTGATATCGTAACTAGGTTCAATTATTTACATGTGATAATGAAATATCTATCCTAAATCTGCTTCAAAAAAATATTTTTAGAGAACCATATGAAATACATCTGGAAAGTACTACTTCTCAACCTATTTATAGGAGTCTAACCACTATTTTCTAGATCACACAATTGTAATGGGCAGTAGCTTAGCTGGGATTCTACCTAGTTAAGATACGTCCCACTACACTAATTCAATGCTGAAACAACACGATAAGCAAGTCAATGACCCTAATCTATTCGATCAATGGTATATATGTGGTGGATATAATCTCATTAAAGGTATACCAAATGCATTCTACCAACACTTCTAAAGTTTCAGTAAAACTAACTATCCTAGTAAGGTTCCTACACCATAGTCTTATCTCCTCTATCACCCATCCTACAAATGGAGCTATAGATACTATGATGGTATACAAAGAGTACACATGTGTACTCATAAAAGGAGCTTTCTACAGGGAGGTTTTACCTTCACTACTTATCCAGATATGCATTAATCTCCACATAGGTAATCATGCATACCGAGCCAAACAACAATGGTAAAATTTTCCCTTAAGGGAGTATGACCAGCCAATGAAAACTTGTGGATGGAGCATATATAATTAGTATCTAAGTTTATTAAATAACAAATATATGTTAAATACATAAATACATATTTTCATATACAAAAGAGTCTACCTTTTACCAATTTGCAAAGCTCCAATATCATCTTCCACTGATGTGATGATATCTCCATGATGTTTGACACACTTCTAAGTCAACCAATATTTCACACCAAAACTAGAAAATGTTTCATAGTGAAACCAGTAAATATTTCACCTGAAACCATCAAATTTTTCACATCAAAAACGGCAAATGTTTCACACTGAAACCACCTTTAGTATCTCCTCCCAACCAGGATCCCTTGCAGATAAAAAATATCAACCATTTTCTCCTCCATCTCTAGGTTTTTCTTCCCCTCATGAATGAAAGGATCCATCCTTTCCTTCCACTCTTGCACGATCGAAACCAAATCTGAAAAAAAACCCATTATACCACCATCCTCCATGCCAATGCCACCTTACCTTGATAACTATCAACACCTTACTCAAAATCACAATTTAAAATTTAATGTTTCTATTCCCTTTAACCAATAATTTGGTGGTATCCTTTGACTTCAAGTCAAGCAATAGTTTTAAATATCTTCACTAAGTTATTGGATTCATAACATCAAATCCTTTCCAAGGAATATATCTCCCTAATTAAAATTAAAACAAGAGAAATCAATGCTTAACTCTCATTACTATTTGCAAGGATCTTCCCATTAACTTTACTATCAAAATAAAATTATTTAGAAACATCCATTTTTTTTTTGCTTAAAATAATTCATTTAAGTAGTTTCATAGTATGCAATTATGATTAAAGAGCGTTCTTATCTCACTGTTGAAGCTGAACGATAGAATAGACATCATGTCTTCCCTTTTCCTTTGTATATCTCATTCTTAGTGATTTTACTTCCTTTGCATCATGAGATAAACCAATACCTGTAGAAATGCAATTTCGTTAGTGTCATCATATTCTTTCATAAAAATATATTTAACATAACCCAATAGGAAAAAAATAATTACTCCATACATCAAATTTTCCATAAAAATATACAATTCCTGCAAAACCACTCATGCAAATCAATAGAATATATCATTTTTCATTAAGAATCAAATGTATTGCATAAACTAATCATGAAATAATCAGTCCTTCCATCATCAAAATAATATAACAATACCACAATCTATCAAATGATAAGCCTTCCAAGGGAGGGTCATGACATACTATCCCCTTAGGCTTAACACAATCCTCTTTGTTTTAAATTATTCAACATAAATTAACCATTACATATCATTCTCAAACAAATTTTTTTTTTTTTTCCATTTCTGCTACTTTCTCCCAAGTAGCATTCCTCATAGAATAACAGTCCCACTAGACTTTGTATTGCTCCAAGGTTCCTTTTCTAATCAATTTGGAATGGAAATAAAGGATTTTTATTGGTCAAACCTCTATAGCCTTTGGATCCATCATATGTAAATTGGAGAAGTCCCACACATGATCAGGGTTAGCTATATATTTCCTAAGCAATGATATGTGAAAGGTGTTATCAATATTTGATAGATTGGGTAGTAAGGCAAATCGATATGCCACAAGAATAATCTTCCCTATAATTCCAAAGGGTTCAACAAATCGAGGGTCTAGTTTTGTGGACTTAATGGTACTCTTATTTGGTCTCACCCTTAAAAACACTCTATCACCTATCGCAAACTCTCTTGGTGACTTTTTAAGATCGACATAAATTTTCTAACAATGCATGGCTTCTTTGAGCCTTTCTCTAATTACTGTTAATTATTGCTCCATTTCCTTGACCATATCAGGTCCAAGCACAACCTCATCCTCTATATTATCTCAATATAATGGTGTCCTAAACCTCATGCCATATAGGACTTCAATTAGTACCATACCCAAGATCGAATGGTGACCGTTGTTGTAGGTGAACTCTACTAAGCATAGGTAGTCTTCCCATTGTGTTTTCTGATCCATACAATACATGCAAAGCATGTAATCCACCACTTGATTCACCCTCTCAATTTTCCCATAAGTTTTTGGGTGATATGCAGAACTAATGTTTAGCCTAATGCCAATGGTATGATGTAAAGCTTACCAAAAATTGAATGTGAATCTCGAGTCTCTATATGAAATGATTACTTTAAACAAACCATGAAGTCCTAAAAATTTCCTTGGAAAATATGTTAGCCACAACCACCACATCATCCTTGGTGTTTCTAGGTATAAAATATGCAACCTTGATCAGTTTTTTGACCATAACTAGGATTGCATCATGCTGGAATCTAGTTTTCGGTAGCCCTACAATAAAATCCATTGAAATTACCTATTATTTCTACATTGGTACCTCATGAGTGTATAATAGTCCAACATGATGTTTATTTTCTACCTTTAATTTTTGGTATTCAATATATTGGATGACAAATTCAGTTATGTCCCTCTTCATTCCTGGCTAGTAGAAGGTTTTCTTCATATTCTCTCTTATTTTTTCCCCTCCTAGGTGAGTAGAATATGGATATCTATGTGCTTCATTCATGATCATTTTATTCAAATCATTGCTCTCTGGAATTACTACCTTTTCTTTAGAACACGAGAAACTGTATTTGATGCTGAAATCATTACTTTCATCGAGTCTCCTATCCATGTTTTCCTAGATTTGATTGCAAAACACATCCTATTGTTACTTTTCCTTAACCTAGTCCATAAATTCTACATGTATGCAAGACAATACAACTATATATCTTCTCCTACTAGGTGCATCAACAACCTTATTTTCCTTCCCTTTGATGTATTCAATGCCAAAATCATATTAAGTGAGAATTTCCATCCACCTTATTTGACTAGCATTTAGCAAAGGTTGAGTAAATATGTACTTCAAACTTTGATGGTTTATTCTCAACTTAAAGGGTCTTCCTATAAAATAGTATTGTCAAATTTTGAGATCAAAAGCCACTATTGCCAATTCCAAATCATGGGTTACATAATTAACCTCATTTTGTTTCATCTTCCTGGATTCCTAGGCTATTATTGCTTCATCTTGAGAGAGAACTCCTACCAAACCTTCCAATGATGCATTTGTAAAAATAGAAAAACTACCCTAGGGGTCTAATACATTTAGTATGGGATATGTAGTGAGTCTTTATTTTAGTAGATCAAACACTCCCTCACATTTATTCGTTCACTCAAATTTATTTTCCTTTATCTGAACGTTAGTTATTAGAGCAGTTATCTTGGCAAAGTCCTTCACATAATGTCTATAATATCAAATCAAACTCATGAAACACTAGAATTTCATTACATTTGTTGATGGCAGCCAATTTAGTATGGCTTCTATTTTCTCTATGATTCCTTCTGCTGATATAATATGCCCTAAGTATTATAATTTTGTCACATAAAATTTACATTTTGATATATTCCTATACAATTGATTCTTCCTCAGTAGTTTTAGAATGATCCTAAGGTGTCTTTAATTTTTTGACTTAGGATGGGAATATAACAAAATATCATCTAGGAATACAAGAACAAATTGGTCCAAAAGCTTCCTGATAATGCTATTCATCAAGTTCATAAATTCTACTAGAATATTTTGTTGGACAAAAACACTAGTTAGTTTTCTACATTTAAGTTCACTGCCTCATTTAATTTGTCAACCCGGGGTAGCTCGTAGACTTGTGAGAAACCTTGCACAATATATACTTATAATTTCCTCCACAAAGATGAGTCCCTCAAATTTATGGTTTGGGGGATGTTGATATTTTTTGAAGTTCTAAATTTGATTTCCAAACCACTAATCTATCCTACACTAATGAAAACATACGTAAATTACATTCAAAAATTAAAACTACACATTGTTGGAATTTATAAAAAACAAGGGAAATAACAGGAATTTAAATTAACTTATAGAGAATAAAATAAAATGAAAAAATATATAAATCAAGGGAAAGGAAAGGGAAGAACATTGTTGAGAGTGGGTAATGCTTCCAACAGGTTTTGCCTGCGTTAAACCATTCACAAAATGCTAGTAGATTTAACAAAAAATGACTCAAAAAATATTTTATTAAGAACTGTAGTAAAAAATATATAGGGAAAATTTGGGATCACATTTTCAAGGGTGTTCTGGATATTTATAAGATATGCGGCCACACCTATTACAAATTGGAAATAAATCAAAGTCTTGGTTCTACTTTACAACAACATACATGAATACAGTGAATTGAGCAAAATATCAAATTGTATGGATTATTTCAGCATATTCTATTTTATCATAATACATTTGATATTCGATTTGCTCAATTTACATAAATATTTACATAGCAAATAAAAAATAGATAGTTAGTCATCTTTGATACTATCCCTAGTCTAGACTCAATGCTGAAACTCCTTCTACGTTCATTTCTAATATCACGTTTTGTTTTGCTAACCATAGATTCATGCTAGAATTTGGCTTCAATGGGAATCAAACACCTTATCTGTAAAAGTCAAGAAGTAGGCACCAATACGGGATTCAGGCACCTAACAGAAAGCAAGTGCCCATCAATCAAGTGTCGAACAAAATTTAGGCACTTCAAAGGAAATCGAGCACCTGAATTAGCACTTCACATCGGTGTACTGCATATGTTTTACTTCATGAAATAAAAAATTCTAGGTCCGAGTGGAAATTTTATGAAAACGTGCTACAACACAACAATTTCTACAAATCTACACAAAACGCATTTAGAAACAAATATTAAATAACATGTAAAATAAACTGTTAAATATAGATAATTTTCATTAAACATATATATCTATAGAAATAAGTATCATTGTTTTATAAGGAAAGTAGTACAAAAAATGAGCATTTTCAAGGCCAATCATCCCTCATGCTTAAGGGGTGGCTTGTCCCTCTGCCACTCTATACTAGTAATTACTAGTTTCATTTACAACTTTCCAATAGGCCCTGATTGTTTCTTTCCTTTTATTTTTAGTGGCCTTTAATTTTTCCTTGTATCTGGGATTTCATCCCTTTGGTGCTTTGGGAGTGGCTGCCTCCTATTTTTGCTATTTATGGCACTTATTGCACCAAACTAGTTGACTTGGTCCTCCTATTTCTTGGATGGTCAAAATGAACTCTACTTATCTTTGATCCTTTTCTATGATGTTGTTGATTTGTTTCAAAATGATCCTATGTAAATAGCGGGTGTTCTCTCCAATACACAGGTGGATATTGTGGAGAAGAATATTTAGACTCAGGATCAGGTACAACTAAATCAGAAGAATTTTGAGAAACATCTTTGTTTTTAATAAAACGATCGTCTGATCCTCTATTCTTAGGCAAACTCATACAAAGCTTTAGGAATGGAGGTTCTGTAGGTAGCAACCTAAAATATAGCTAACATGCTTCCTTCATAATGATAAATTACAATAGGCTAATCCCCAACAATAACACTAAAATGTAGGGCAAAAATATTGGTTAGTTTTCTACGTTTAAGTTCACTGCCTCATTTAATTTTTCAACACGGGGTAGCTCGTAGACTTGTGAGTAGCCTTGCACAATATATGCTTATAATTTTCTCCATAGAGATGAGTCCCTTAGATTTATGGTTTGGGGGGTGCTGATATTCATTGAAGTTCTGAATTTGATTTACAAACCACTAATCTATCCTATGCTTATGAAAACATGCCTAAATTACATTCAAAAATTAAAACTGCACATAGTTGGAATTTATAGAAAATAGGAAAAAATAACAAGAATTTAAATTAACTTATAGAGAATAAAATTAAATTAAAAAATATAGAAAAAAAGGTAAATGAAATGGAAGAACGTTGTTGAGAGTGGGCCCATGCTTCCATCAGATTTTTCCTGTGTTAAACCATTCATCGGACGCTAGTCGATTTAACCAGAAATGAATCATAAAATATTTTATTAAGAACTATAGTAGAAAATATACAAGAGAAATATGGGATCATATTTTTAGGGGTGGCCTGCATATTTATAAGATATGCAGCCACACCCTATTACAAGTTAGAAATAAATCAAATTTTGGATTCTAATTTACAATGACATGCATGAATATAGGGAATTGAGCAAAATATCGAACTGTATGGACTATTTCAGCATATTTTATTTTGTCATAATACATTTGATATTCGCTTTGCTCAATTTACATAGATATTTACATAACAACTAAAAAATATATGGTTAGTTATCTTTGACACTATCCCTAGTCCAGAATCAATGTTGAAACTCCTTTTGTGATCGTTGCTAATATCGTGTTCTATTTTTTTGACCATAGAGTCATGCTAGAATTTGGCTTCAATGGGAATCGGGAGCCTTGTCTGTAGAAGTCAAGAAGCAGACGCCAATACGGGAGTTAGGAACCTAACGATAAGCAGGTGCCTAACGGTAAGCAGACATCAATACGGGAGTTAGGCACCTAATAGGAAGTAGGTGCTTGTTATTCAAGCATCGAAAAAAATTCGAGCACTTCAAAGAGAATAAGGTGCTTGAATTAGCACTGCACACTGTGTACTGCAGAATTTTTCCCTTCATGAAATTGGAAGTGCTAGGTCCGAATGGGACCTTGATGAAAACATGCTAAAACACAATATTTTTTATAAGATCTACACAAAACACACTATGAAACAAATATTAAATATGTAAAATAAACTATTAAATATATATATATATATATATAATTCTCATTAAACATATATCTATAGAAATAAGTGCCACTGTTATAAGGAAAGTAGTACAAAAAATGAGCATTTTCAAGGCTCATCATATTTTATAGACCAAAATGTAAGACAATGAACTCATAATATCCATAACAAGTTCTAAAGGCTATCTTATGAGTATCCTTTTCTCGTATCCTCAATTGGTGGTATTCTGACTTTAGATCAATCTTTGAGAAGATAGTGGCATCTTTAAGCTGATCAAAGAGGTCTTCGATTCTAGGTAGAGGATATTTATTTTTAATGGTTGCCTTGTTCAACATCCTATAATATATATATATATATATATATATATATATATATATATATATATATATATATATATATATATATATATATATATATATATATATATATATATATATATATATATATATATATATATATATATATATATATGTCGCAAGGAACCATACTTTTCCTTAATTAATAGAACTGGTGAACCCCATGGTGACACACTCGGTCTAACCAATCACTTCTTCAACAATTCTTGTAGTTACACTTTCAACTCTTGCATCTCATTCAGATTCAATTTTTAAGGATCTCTATGAATAAGATTTTTTCTAGGGTGAAGTTCAATTGTGAAATCAAATTCATATTTAGGTGGTAATATAGGTAAATCCTTTGGAAATACATCTTTGAAATATTGAAGAATTGGTTGTTTCTCAAACACCTCTTCCTTTTTTTATCTTCTATTTCATTTAAATTAACTTCATAAATTGTTCCTCTCTTCATTTCCCTTTTAAGCTTCATTGTAGAGAGGATCTGGGGTCAAAAATATCATTGTAGGTTGTACATACTTTGTATCTAACTGCTATCTTTTGAGTATTCAATCCATCTATCTTGGAAATTGATTACGACCTTATGTGATTGCAATCAATCCATTCCTAGGACCAAATTGAAACCTTGTAGTGGTGCTACATAAAGGCAACCTATAGTTGTGCCACTAGGTAATATAATTTTAGCCATAGGGTAAAACCGATCTACAGAGTAGGTTTATCCTAAACCATACTCAACCTTCCACCCATGTGCTAACATTCTTGGTCTTTGTGGTATATCTTTAATTAAGCTAGTGGAAATAAAACTATCTGTGACACCATTATCAATCAAAATTCTATCATTTCTACAAAAGATCTTAACATTTATCATTAGTGGAGTGGCTTGTCCTTCCATATTCGAATTCCTTGTTGTTGCATAAATATTGTGTGCATGTTTTTATAGGTTGGATCCTTTCCTTTCGAAATTGATCCTACTTTATGTGGATATTTTTTGGTGTAATGTGAACTGCCACATTCATATCATCCTACTTTGAATCTTGTATATGTTTTCTACTTCCATTCATATTTTATTTTTACTACATACGAGGGATTGACCTAACCCTATGTTGGTGGTTGGTTAACACTATTTTTGGGATTGTTAGGATTTTAGTTCTCCCATTTGACCCTTTTCCTAAACTTCCCTTGCTTCATGTCATTTCTTCTATCCTTCCTAGGGGCACTCTTGTTTGTTTGTTCACTTTCCCATTTCATGAACCTTGCACTATTTTTTTTCTTAGTACCTATCTGACCTTCTCATATGCCCCTCCATAATCAAATTAAGGCTTGGGATAAGTTTCAACTTTCTTGGCTAGATCATAGGCCTTCTAAAGAGTATTAGGTTTTCTCATATTCACTTCATGCCCTAATTTGGGATCTGCTCCTAGTATAAACTTATGTACCTTCATTTTATCATTATATGCAGGAACATACTTTAGTAGCTTGAAAAATTTTGATAATATACCTCCATAGTTCTAGTCCCTTGTCTATGGCTGGTGAATTCCTCGAACTTCTTTGTGTAGAAGTGTTCGATGAGGAATATTTATTTGAAAGTTATCACAAAGCTATCCCACTTCAAATCAACTGCAACCTCAATTCCATGTTCCCCACTAAACATTTCCTACCAATCGAAGCCAACTCCCTCTAGGTGTGTAGTGGCATAGGACGTTTGGGTGCTAGTGGGATAGTTCTTCATGTTACAAAAAATCTCTATCTCCTTTAACCAGGCTTCAACATTATATATATATGTATATATATAGTTATCTCCTAACTAAATTCCCCTCCAATTTAAATAAATTACTACCTAGTTATTTCTTTGAGGAACACCCATCCCTACCACTTATATACATCTATCTATGTAAGTGCACTAGGTATTTTCACTTAGTATGCAAGCTATATTTCTTGTTAACCAACAATGATCTAGCTTACCTTTCCTCAATCCATTGATAAGGAAATACCATACGTCACACTCTACTTAGGTCTATCTAAGTAGCTACACAAGCGAAGGGGATTCAACTATCTTTCTCATTATCTTCCAATGAGATAGCCCAATATTTTTTAAGCCTCTCTCCTCTCTTATATTGAAAAAAATATTGTAAACAATAGATTATCCATTTACATCAATAGGAACTAAATAATCGTAAAAGCATCACTCTATTCATTTACTAGAGTTTTTCTTTGTCTAATCCATCAAGGTCCTTTAATATTTTTGAGTAGTGATTTATATTATCTAACTTTGTTGTCTTTTTTCCATTACCATAAAAGTCTGTAGACACCAAATCCTAGCCACTTGTCCACCATCCCCCTTTCCCGCCATTCAATTGGCCATTCCATGCCTTTCCCGCCATCCAATGGCCCACTTTAGCCCTTTCCCACCATTTTTTGACCCCCATTTAACCCATTTATATTTATTTTATATTATTTATATTTAAATATAATATTTTATATTATATTTTAATATATTTATTATAAAATATGTATTTATAAGCCCAATCAACCTCAACCATCTGATCTAGTCTAATCACAACCATCCATCTCCCTTAATCCGTGTCACACTTAAAGTTTAATATCAGCCCTTGGATTTGCTTTTATCCTAGCCACATGATTTGGTAAAACCCTAAAGTAAACCCTAGGCTTGGTAATAAATAGGAGCATTCTCAATGCTCAACCCTTAGAAAAACTTGGAAAGCTTGAACGCTGGAGCTCTAATTTGCTTGTGAGATCTAACCTTGCTGAGAGATAGTTTCTTGTGAGTAGGTTGTGCCCTAGCTTATCCTTCCCCAAAACCCTAGCTTGCCCTAGGATTTTTGGATTCCAACCACCTTCGCATCCCATTTCCACCATCGCCATTATCGTCCATCCATCGAGCCCTTCACATTCCCCCAATCTGCTTCTATAGATTTAGCCCTAATCCGTAGGTGCAGCCAAGTGCCTTCCTCATCCCATAGGCACAACCATGCACTTGTCGCATTCTGTAGGTGTAGCCCAATGCCTATTGTTCCCTCAGCCACACACCAAAATCTGCCGCATAAGATCACCAAGTGCCGCCAGGGCACCCTACCATCAAATCTGCAATGGAGCAACAAAACAACAAAGTAAGTATTTGTATGCATTTTATTTGTTGTTATTTGGATTCTACATGCTTGTTTACTTAGATCTAGGATATTTGGTTAGCATTTCTGAGGGTTCACATAGTGGAACCCTCATTTTGTTTACTAACAATTTTATGTTTGTTGTATGTGCAGGATCAGGTAGCATCAATCAAGGATTGTTGAGTAGTTGTTGAAGCTAGAGTGGCCCGATTATGGATAACCAAAAGCCCACTCACCCTGTTGGAAGCAAGATACATTGGAGACACTACTTGTTGTTGTAGCTAGGGTTTCAGAGAACCCTAGCACCTATATTTATTGTATCAAAATAATTCCATTGAATGGATCAATTGTAACAAAAGGAGTTTCTCAGCTCCCCCCATTTATTGAATAAAATCATATTTTGTGCAATCTCTTGTTCATCTGAGTTATTTATTTCTATATTGCTTTAGTGTCATATTTTTGCTTCACAAATGGTGATCATGGTGGGACCCCACAAGGGTTCTATTTTCTGATTTACTTTGCTAACTTCCATTCTGTTGTTCCATTTTGTAGGGTTTTCTAGAACAAAAAATTAACTGAAGTCATTGGTTAGGGTTTTTAGAAAGTCCTGTGATAGTTGTAGATAGGTGCACAGGTGCTCTGTGATACCTTATGATCCCCATAGGTGCACAACTACGCCTATACAGACACCTTTCCATGCCTTTAGAGGCACTCCACTACACTTAGTAGTAATTTGGAGCAGAGCTTAGGCTTTCAAGTAAGATCTGCAACCATTCTGTTCTAAAATCCTGCTTTTACGTATTTCAATATTCTATTGTGTTTTTTAGATTCTGAGTTTAAAATGAACACACATTAAGGAATATGGGAATAAATTCATGTTAGATTGCATCTAGGGCATCTGTGCATTCATTTCATTCACATATTTTGGGTTTTTTATTTCAAGAAGAATTGCAAATTCAAATAATTCCTGCATCTTTCTGTTTGCATTTGAAAGTGAAAAGCATCAATTAGAATTTGCATCTTAGGAGTTAAGGGTTGCTTATTTTACTTATCTAAGTCAGAACAATACTTGAATGCAAAAAGTATTCCTGCCCTTGGGTGGCACCTTTGGCAGAGAGGTGGACGAACCCTCCGGTTGCTATCTAGGTAGGGGGTTTTAAGCGGTGTACTTCACACTCTTTAGAGGAAATTTGCATTCATGTGTTGGATTCTAATTTAGATGTGTAAAATATGTTACTTTTAACATTGTTTGACCACAATAGAGAACATAAAAACTTAAAATTAATCACACACAACATGTTGCACTTTAAATAGTAGTAACTGGATTTCATCATCGATTGTTGCTTGAGGTTTGGTGATGGTGGCTTTCATCTCCATCCACCAAATATCTACCCCTAGACACCTTAGGACTACCCCCAAGCAAACTTGTTGGATTTCATCACCAACAAGAATCTCGTTGCCCCATCCAGCCATAGTCTTTTACCTTTATTTTTCATTAAACAAGATTAGGATACACCAAACACACAAAACTGTCATATCTAAAAGGAATTCACATTAAAAAGAGATAATCAATGAATGAGGTAAGCCACACAAGGTGAAACTTAGGATTGATTATTTTCTTTGTTTCTAAATTCCTTAGCTTTATTTTTAGTTTTGAAATTTAATTATCCTGAAATTGTATTTTGATTTAATTATTTTATGGTTTTAACTCGAAATCAAACAAGAATATTAAATCAAAATAACTTAATGGAAAATACAACAAGCATACCCGCTACTTTAGTAGCTAACCTTTCCAATTCCACCCAACCTAGTCCATCTAGGCTCATTCACCAATCTCTCTCACAAGAGGGATCCATTCCCCAAAACAATGAATAGTCATCCCTCCAAATTGACATGGACAAGTTGGATGCTATCTACAAGTCTTCTAACTATGTCCTTGAACCCCTTAGCCAAGATTATGTTGAAAAAATAGAATTGGCTACATCATGTCCATCTAACCCCACCCAAGGATATCCTAATTTGGCTTATGAATATGGTATGCCCTCCTCTCCTAGTCCAGCCCAACAAAACTTGAGTGTTTTTAACACTCATCACCCATCTGGCTATACCCAAATCTACTCCAATCCTTTGTATGAGGAGTATGTCAATGCTGCCTCATAGGTACCAACCTCCCAAGTTGCCACATCAAGTGCAACTTGCACCATGCCCCTTTCCTCCAATCCACCCACATCCATACCATCATCTTCTAATCCATCCACAACCCTATCAATTTCTTCCATGACTGATCAAGATATTCAAGATATTTTGGGTCTCAAGAACAAAGTGCTTATAGAGTGTCAAAATGCTAGACAACAAGTTCAAGTAGATCCTACGCATCCTGTAGCTCCAGCCCAACCAACCATAGCCAACCAAAATTCCACCTGGATACCCCAATCATCGGTGATATCCATCCCCAAGCCACCTCCAATCCAAAATTCAACCCATCCAATCACCATTTCTTTCGGTCAACCCAACCAACTCCTCCAAAATCTTCTTCTTCATCAATCTTCTCCTTCTTTCAATCATCAATCTTCCCCCCATAAATTTCAAGCTAATCCATTTCATCAAAATCATCTCATCACTCCACAACATCTTTCTTCTAGTCCATCACCAAGTCATCAGGTTATCCAAGGCTTCCACATTCCTGGGGAAGACCTTAGGATTCAGGCCATGCAAAAGCAAATAGATCAGTTGATGCTAAATATTCCTGGCATGTCAAGCCAAAAACCAACTCTAAGCCAACTGATCCATCAACCAATCCATCCTTCGGTACCATCACCACCATATCTGGTAAACTTTACATTACCGAAGTTTGATAAATTTAGGGGAACCGAGGACCCTAAGGAGCATGTTAGCTCATTTGTTCATGCATGCTTTCAGATTCAAACCGACAATGCTCTCATGCTCCGAATATTTCCTCAAACATTAGGAGGAGATGCCATAGAGTGGTTCAATCAGTTACCAACTCATAGTATCTATACTTTTTCTCAATTGATTGACCTATTCCTTGAGCGTTTCATCCTAAACATTAAAAAGAAAGTTTCATTATCAGATGTGTATGAATTAAGACAATGGGAAGATGAAACTATCTATAACTTTGGAAACCATTGGAGGGCAGTCATTACCAAATTGCCATTCTCCCTCCCAATGGATGAAATCATTAAATTATTTACCAAGAGTTGCTTAAAACCCATCTCTTGGATGCTTCAACTTCATACGTATCATTCATTTGAAGAAGCTTTGGCATAGGCTAGCATCATTGAGGAAATAAAAATCCAAGAGGGCATGATTAAGCCTAAGAAGAAATAATGGCAAAACAAGGGCCAATTTAAAAACAATCAATCCAGCCAAAACAAGTCATCTCAAGCCTCTTCGGCTAGTACATCCAATCAAGTCAATCAAGTGGTGATGAGCCAGCCCATAATGGCTCAACAACCCATGCAACAACCACAAAAAATTGCTTATCATGCGGTCCCCTCGATAACTCAAGCACTCATGATACAAAACATAGCGCCAACTATGGAAAACCCCACCCATCGACAACATGCTCGACCACAATGCCAATACACTCCTTTAACGGAGTCGTACTCTTCCATATTCCAAAAGTTGTATGAAACAAATAAGTTGACTTTACCAAAAATCAGGCCTGATGACCCTACCAAACATGGCAGAAATTATAGAGAACATCTATTTTACCCATACCATAGGCAAAATGGTCACGACCTCAACACATGCAACGTTTTTAAGAACATCATCCAAGACCTCATAGACTTGGGGGTTCTTAAGGCTGATAACCCCCTAGCTCCACAAAATCAAAACTTGGGAATATTTCAAACACCTCTTCCTAACCATGAAGAGGCCCAAACTAATGTAGGAGGTAATAATCATCTTACACCTCCTAACCAAGTTAATCATGTTCAAACTTATCAAAATTTTGTGGGAGCAGTCCATGTGGTCACAAGAGGTCAAAGGCAAAGTCAAAAAAATGCTCAACAACCAAATGTGTCACAACCTTCCAATCCACCACCTATTCAAACTTCCCCAAATCCATCCCCACCAATCCATATTTCTAGTCCACCAAATCAACCAATCCGTCATCCTCTAAGGCCAGTAGTATCCTTAAGTAGTCGGTTGACTACAAGTTTGAAGATGGCTTCAGCCAAGTTGTCCCTATATGAGCTCATCCAACAATCTCCTAGGCATAGAGAAGCCTTAATGGAAATTCTAAAATCCATTGAGTTTGAAGCCCAAGATCCTAATGCCTTTAACAACTTTGTAGGGAGCATTAGAACATGCATGGAGCCATCCATCACCTTCTATGACTTTGAAATAAATTCAATGACATCAGAATCCATAGATCCTCCATTGCATATCATGGCCTTAATAGACAAGAAGCCATTTAAAAGGGTCTTAATTGATACCGGCTCATCCATCAACATTATCACTACTGCTGCCCTTAGCAACCTCAAACTTCCACCCTCCCACATTTCCAAGTCATCATTCACCCTCAAAGCATTTAACGATGCTTTGTGTACCATAGTTGGCACTATTGTTTTACCCATTGAAGTAGGGGTTAAAATATTGCACACTATGTTCCACATATTGGAAGGGGCCATGGCGTACAATGTACTCCTTGGTAGACCTTGGATGAGGGAAATGAAATGTGTCCCATCAATTCTCCACCAATGCTTGAAATACGTTCATGATGGTCAAGTCCATTGTATCCCCATGGATGTAGAACCTTTCAAGTATTGCAATTTCATTTCAAATCCCTATGAATCCATGTTGCCTTCCACTCATCTATTCTTATCCCCATCATATTTGAACCCATCCACTTCATCTTCGAATCCATCCACTTCATCTTTTAATCCATTCACATTTTCTTCCAAAGCTCCTATTCTTGAGGAGTTACCCATCACAAAACCCCCTCAATCATCCATTTCTTCTTGTACATGTGGTCAAGGTCAATCCACTTTCACCACATCATCAACCTCAACCACTCCTTCTACAACCATTCCTTCTTCATCATCATTGCCTCATCCACCTTCTTCTAAGCCATCACCCAATCCCTCTCCATCAGCTGATGTTTCACAAGTCAAACTTTCAGATTGTGAAATATTCAACTCCCCACAACCTTCCACCAATCCTGAGCCATCCATTTCCACATCATCCACCACATCATCCCAAGTCGAGGTCCACATCACTAGTCCTGGTATTGGTGAATACGTGGTCCACGACGTTACCATTACCCCGCTTGCCATCCCTACAACCAAGGATTTTGGTCACCCACGTGACCTTCCTTTAACCATAGGTGTTGTCTATGACATGAGTTCTGCTCCAAATAGTATCAACTTTGTTTATGGAGGGTTGGATTCCTCAATTATAGAAAAACCGCTCGAAGAACCGAAAGAGCCAAGACGTGCCAACATACAAAATATGATGGGATTTCCATCTCGTTACTTTCATATAGTCAATTGGTAAGGTCAGGGTCTAGGTTCCCATGAACAAGGGATACATGACATCATTGATTTCCCATATCGAGGAGCACATGATCATTCAGGCTTAGGGTATACCCCACTTTCCACAACTGCTTCCCTTGAGCAAGATTTTCAAAGGCTTAGCCTCAAGGACGAAGACAAAGCCCCCCTTCCATGTTCCTCAACCGCTTCTCTTGAACAAGCTCTTCAAGAGCTTAGCTTCAATGAAGAAGATGATCCCCTAAATTTTTCCTACCCGCTCCCAGATTCTGATGATGAAAGTTATGAAGAGTATGAACTTATGTCCAATGCTTCTAATGATTCTGAAGAGGAATTTCAGCCCATTGTTCCCCTTACCCAACAGGATGAGTTTTACCTCAGACTGTTTCCCATCCATCAACCCATATTTCGCTTGCTTCTTCCACAAGAACAAGTTGACCCACCTGGTGAACCACCCCCCACTTGAGTTCCATTGAGCCATTCAGCCAAGCCAAAATTTGTAACATATGTATAAAAAAAAAATAAAAAAATCAAAAATTCAAAAACAAAAATTTTCTTTGCATGTACATAGCATTTAATTTCATGTTTGTTGCTGCTATCTAGGGTTAACAAGATTCGACATCGGTTCTCATCCATTCTTCCAATCCATCCTCTCCTACTAAGTCAGTATGAATCCTATTGACTTATTCACCCCACTCCGTAATCCATACAATCTAGACTAAGCCAATTCCAATTGACATAAGCCTTGTTGACATGGACCAGATTTCTTCCCCACCCTCCTTTTTGGAGTTCATCCTATCCGAGGAATTGTTAAGGGCTTCCTCCAACTACATTCCTCCTTCCCCTCCACCTTCACCTCCATCTTCTACCAAGAATCCCGAGGTCTTTCAGGCAGAGTTAGATGATGATAAGCAGGAAGAATTAGATGACATCATAGACTATCCCGACTGGCTCTCAGGCTTGGTACCCATTCACAAGCTTAATGGGGCGATACACATTTGCATTGATTTTTGAGATCGGTCTTAGCTCTTCCTTGTCTAGGGGTCCTCTTCTATGCATGATTTGATTATTATATATACATGGCTAAAAAAAAAACAAAACAAAAAAACAAAAACAAATCATTCACATAGGCATGTTCCCATTGCATACATATTGCATTTACATATAGGTATTTTTACATGTATTTTTCATATTACATTCATATTTCACATATTCCACTTGCATTCATTCCACATGCATTTCATTACATTTTACATCACACATGCATTCCACTACACTCTTGCATTTCACAAATTGCATTCATCCCATCCCATGTTCAATGATATTTTATAGTAGTGATGATATGGCCAAATTAAAAAGTCAAGTTTCCACAATTGGGGGTACCTATTTGGGGCATTTATGCAATTTTACCCAATATCATAAGCCAACAATCCCATTTGTCCAAAGTCACAAAAACCCAAGTTTTCACTCACTCAGCCACTACTAGTGTGTCTAGCAACCTCCAAAAAGATGTCCAATTTTCTTTAGGACCAAAAAACACTTTTCTCACATTAAGAAAATCTTGAGTCTTGTCAATTGATTCCAAAAACAATCTTGCACCAACCACACTTCTTCACATCTTAAAAATATTTTGAGTCAAATAGGGATAACACCATACTTGGGTAGCACCTTGAAGTGAAAAGGGTATTCCTCGCTTGTCCTATCATGCAACATAGTCCAAAAATAAAAAATAGTGGTTTTCACCACTATCACAGTTGCTCTCCAAATATAAACACAAAATATAGAGTAGTAAGGATAGGGTCACATTCTCATCACACTTCGGTTGAGAATCCGATTCCCCAAAGCTCTATCCAAAGTTAACAAATTCTACGCACACACCACAGATCCCTAAAGTTGTAAGGATCGTACTACATTTCCCTCAGAAATTTATGTAGTCATCCCCAAGGCCTAAATATCAGATCATTGGACTATGGAGTGAGTCTCCACCGGGGCTATAGATGCCTGACTGGAAGTGGAGTAAGCTCATGCGGGGTGACATGTCTCTCTTCCAAAAAAGGAGACCTCTGACCGCACATACGAGTAAGCTAGCTTCTTGGTCCATTCCATAATAGGTCATGCCCAATTTACTCATAATGGGTTAATGAACTTCACATGCACACACATTGGTTCTTGATTGCCTAGGGTCATTGTCATGCTCAAGATTTGGTACATGAACTTCACTTGCACACACCTTGGTCCTAAAGAAAGTTAGACAACCTTTAGTGAGTTTGGTTGATAGCACTAGTCTGTTTGAGTCTCTGAAAATCTTTCAGCATTCCATATCAACATCCATATCTTCTTCCATATCAACATCCATATCTTCTTCCATGTCAACATCCATGTCTTCATCATGGATCAACCCGCATAATGCCACCAAGATTGGTGCCCCCGATTACAAAACAATGAACAAAAATGGCCAACAAAATTCTGAACTAAAAATGATCATTCGAACATCATGCATTCCTCTCATATAGTTTGCATTCATTAGTTCATATGCATGCCATTTCGCTTGCATTAATCATCCATATAAGCACTACACATCATGCTTACCTTACATTAATCATCCATAACACTATGCATACACACCATGGTTAGCTTGCATTAATCATCCATAAAAATCCATAAGACATGCATAAAAACATTTTCATAAAACATGAGTGTCATCAACTCTTCATCATTTAATCATTATGTTTGTCAATCTAGGGTGGTGTCCAAGGCTATATACGATAGCAAGGATTAACAAACTAGTTTTTAGTTCATCTAGATCATGGCCTTATTCATGGAATAGTTAGTGTTGAAGAATGCCAGGTGTCCCTTTTAATCTCCTAGAAACTAAAACTGAGTGCCTACTTATCCTTGCATAATTGAAATTCACACAGTTGCAAGAAAAGCAAATCTAAACTATTGAAAATGACAGAATTCAGTTGACAAAATTTAAAATAACAAAATTGAAATCACAGAATTAACTATAACAACAATGAAACTTTTTTAGAATTGAAACTTCACACCTGTAGAAAATGAAACCTAAGACAATGATGAAATTCAAAGGTTGGTAAGCAAATATTGCAAATCTGGAGCAAATTGAATTAACAAGAAATTCTCTGATGCAAACTAGAAATACAGACTGGAAATGCTGAAGCTGAAATAGAAAATGTTATGCTATAAAATCTATTCTAGATGACTTAACTATAATGCATTCATGTGCCACATGTTAGATGAAGTTTAATTCAATATTAACCATGCAAAAAGTTGTCAGATTCCTGCTGACCTCTTGTAGCAAGAAATTAGCAGAACTCTGGCAGGAATAATCCCTCTTCTGGGCCTGGAAGTGGCCCTTGCTTCCTGAACCAAAAGAGGGAAAAATTACTTGCTCTACACTATCAAATCCTCACACTAAACTCAGAAGCAAACATGAATGATAAAACTGCACCTTTATTCAATTTGTAGTAACATAACAACAGTGTAGGGGAAAATATTGCAGAATACTGTTCTTCTACAATACAAGGCTACAACACTTAAACTTCTACTAATATCTATCCTCTAGATCCTATATCCTCCTATATGCTCAACCAAATGGGAGCATTTTATTTATACAAGTAGGGTACATTATTGATAAGGTTTTGTGCTACAATATAGGACTATTACAACTATGGCAAAACTGTTTCCAGAATGTAGGGATATGATCCATTACTCCTTATCCATTTCATCTGCTGGAATGCATCCGTTGAAGGACAAGTGTTGGAAAGGATAGGGATATCCTTTAAATAGTTGTAACCACCATTTACTACCTGTTTGTTGCATTTAAAGGTACTTTTGACCAAAACTATTGTTTCTACGCTCATTCCAGAGCTGCTCCAGAATATTAGGCAGCAAAATAGGGTTTGCAACAATTCTTGCACCAGAAGCGCATGTGAATAGTTGTGATGGTGGAAATAATCTCCAAGAGTGCCTAGAAGACTAATTCCATCTTGTGCACCAGCTAGAGTGGACAAATTCCAAGCCATGTTGTATATGTACAGCTGGCTGGAATTTGTATGGAAAAATTCCTATTTTCTGCATAGTCAACTGTTGACAAAGTTCTTGGCACCTTTTTGGTTATTCAAAGTGAGTAGATGGTGGGAAAATCTTGTGAAAGAAGCATAAAACCAAATAGATAGCAGCACCTTAATATTACAACATTAATTTAATGCAAAATATACTAAATAATATAGTTGAAATAGATTATAAAACATAGATAAACAGTCAAAATAGGTCATATGCACTTTATCATTCCAATATGCAAACATCATCATATAATGCATAGTATCACTAAAATTAGTACAAAATCATATCATAAGTGGTTCCAAATAGTTTAAAAAGTTATCAAAAGCAGTCTTTGTATGAGGTAATGTTCTACCTCATCATTTCCCCCCAACCTATTATAATGCATGTCCTCATGCATTCTGTTCTACTACAACAACACAAATATCTATGTCAAGATAGCGCTCAACATATTTCCATAGTCTACTTCCAACTTTGTAATATCCTTTGTGCTCTTTGATTTCCCTGAGCCACTCCTGGAATTGATCGTCTGATTGAGGGTCATTATCAAAGAAATATGGAACATGGGTGATAATTATTGGATTCTTGTACCTGAGACCTATCCATTGCTCCTTTACCTCAAATATGGTCTGGATTATACATTCTACCCTTCTTCTAGACCACATCAGGTTATTTGGTGAGATGGGTTCTCTCTTCTGTAGTGATATAGGTAACTCTCCCCATCTATTTTTGCAAGTTGATAAAGCATCAGCAAAAGATGCTGCACAGAAGGTTTGAAAACCATCTATGCATTTCTGCAAGTTCCCCAGATATATTTTTCTTACTCTGTCATCCCTCATTAGAGTATAGTGCTCATTGGTGGAGGTCCTATGGTTCAGGTGAACAGGCCTAATGAGCAAAACTACCTATAATTCCATGGCTTTGTTAGTTTTCTTTTCCTGCTCCCAATATATTTGATTCTGGAGTGTAGACTAAAAATCCCTAAGCTGAAGATCACCAGTGAAGACATGGGGAAGGAAGATAACTTCTATTGGCAAAAATAAATTGTGTAGGAATAACTCACATAGCAGATTCTGGTGTTCTGCAGAACTTTTCCAAAAAGCTTCTAGAAACTCACCAGGTGTTTCCAATTTGTGAGAGAGACCAGAAGTGACCCTCATCGTTTGCCAACGGAGGTATCTCTCCTTTAACATTAAGCTATAGAATCTGGCTGGCCTCCGACACTGAACCATACATTCTGCAATCTGGCATACATCCTGCACTTGTTCCTTCAATTTTTCAATTTCTAAATTTTTTTGTTCTAACTCTTTTGTTAAGGTCTGTAATGATGAGACCTTTCCTTCTAATTGATGACATTTTGCCATCCAATATGCCACATCTTCATTATATTTTGCAAGTGTGATTATGTCTGGTGATCTAACAATTGGTTGCATTTGAGGAATGATATTAACTTGGATGCCTACATCCACCTTTTCAATTATAGGGGGCTCTGTCTGTGTTCCAATTTCTACTAGTTCAATCTCAGGTGCATTCAAATTAACAAGATTTTGAGGAGACTATGGAATTACCTCTTCTTGTACTATTATTTCTCCCTCTATAGGTGTTATTGATTTGGTTAATTGCTATGTCCTTGGATGCTCATCCCCTGGACTCTATTGTACTTCTTGTGCAACTTCTTCTTCTTCTATTGCAATTCTTCCAGGTGAGTTTCTTTCTGGATTTCCTGCTAAGTTCAGCAATAGACTAGCTAATTCATCCCCTGAATCAGTCTGAGGAGGCTGCTGCTCCAGAAGTGTGAGTCTAGCCTTTACAACCTCTATCTCTTACCATAACTTAGCAATAATATCATCTTTTTCTTTCAAGGAAGCTTCACTTTGTTCAATCCATCCTGTCTAAGTTTTTATGACACTCCTAGCTGCATGCAACTGAGTCTTTATGTCTATTTCTTCTTCCTCTTCAGTGCTCAAATCATCTTTCCCTTCCCAAGCTGCCTCATATTCTTCCTCAAAATCTGAATAATCTACAAGTGGTGCAGATATTTCTGCAATAGTGGTGTGTCCCTCTGCTTCTTCTGTTATGGTTCTATCTTCTAAATCTGGTGGGTAATTGAGGGACATTGTAGGCATAGCCATATCTGTTGCACTATCCGTGCCCTTGGTACTTATATCTTCAACTTTCTCCATAGTTTCTTCCACCTACAGGGTATCAACATGTGCAGTTCCTTCTTCCTTTTCCACATCACCTATGTTGGTGGATTTTTGAAGTCTTGAAGACCTTCTCAATCCCGAAGTTGATTGCTTTTGTTTCTTTTTAGATTGTGAAATAGAGCTTGTCAATCCTAGGGTAGGGTCTGCTTTAGGTGTTCCCTTCTCCATCTGCCCTTCCCTGCTTGAACTTCCAAATTGCTGAGTGGGAAAAATAGTTACATTTTCAGAAAATGTAACCTTCCTCCTCTTTCCTACAGGATCAATCTTAGACTGTTTCTCTCTTTGCTTCCTCGTCCTGGAGGATGGAGGTCCCTGTGGTGAGGAGGGAATTTCTTTTTTAGAGGATTCAATTTCAATTTCATGTTCAAAACTTTCAATTTCTATTTCTGCTTCAGATTCAGGTCCTTCAACCTCTACCTCTTCTTCAGATCTAGGGCTTTCAACTGCCTCTTCCTCAATCAACTCATTCCATGCACGAAAAAACCTATCAAAGCTTCTAGGGTTTCCCCTGAAGTGATGCCTACATATAATCTTGATTAGGCCATGGTGTTTGGGAGACCCTTTTCCTGCTTGGTACTTTTTGGCCATATTTACTAGCTCTTGATACAAATATAGAGGAAGGTTTACCCTAAGCTCAGGGTTTGAGTTGCCATGGTGAATATGGGTTAGAATTCTCATGTGATGTCCAGACAGGATAGGGAATTGCCCATCGCAGGTCAAAAACCTAATGACCCATACTGCAACTTCATCCCAAGGAGGCTATAAACTTGTTCTTTTGACCCCCTTGCAGATATTATTACTCAATATAAACTCAGTGGGCCTATCCTCATTTCCCTTGAACTGATTTACTAGTTCAACTAAAGTATTCTTCCCTAATTTTCCAATTTGAACCCCATGCAACGATAATTCAGTAACCTGGTTGAGAATTTTGGGGCTTACCTGGATGGTCATGCCGCTGATATGAATTTGGTTGTTGTGAAAGGTACGTGCAAACTCAGCAACCAACCCTTCTGAATACCCATCGAACTTGTGCAAGAAGGGCAGAAATCCCCCTTCAGTAAAAATTTGCATGCATTCCCCATATTTCTACAAATATTCTATGTTATCTGGTTCAATTTTATTCTTCTATCCTCCCATTATCAATGATTGGTGTTCTACGTATCTTAGGCCTAAAAATTTTACTACAGGTTTTTCTCAACTTTGGAATACTTGAGTCTATAAAGAGTAATGCTCGAGGGTGAAGAGTAAATGAGTGCAGTACTATAATAACTTCCAAATATGCTAGGTAATGTGAACTTGGTACGTGGTGGCAATTCATTGCATGCAGAAGTTACCATCAACCGGATGTTACTACGTGTCATCGTATAATTGCAGCTATCGGGAGTGATATGGGATAATTAAATTTTTATGAGAGTCCCCCTTTTCAACAGGCTTTGAATTGTGTGCCATACTGGTCACATGCGACAATTTTTGAAACTCCATGCCCCCTCAAATATTTGCTTTGGAACTCGAATTTGAAACCTACATTCCAAATACTATTTCCAACCCAATTGGCACAAAACCTTCAGAAAATTTAATTTATTTGACTTTTTAGCCACGTGATTTCGGAGATTAATGAATTAACCTTTTTGTTAATTCATTCCAATCAGTTTTATCACATAGTCCATTCCAGAGCATATACCCTTTTCATTCCAAAGCTAATTCTAAAGCTTCTTCATTCGAAAACTTGTTATGTGCAGCAGGTTCGTTCTAGAGCAGTACCTTTCAAGAGCATTTGAAGAGCCTTTTCTGCCTTAGACTACCTTGATAAATTTCTGGAACTAGACCTTATGTATGCTTTATACTAACTAGGGATATCATACACTACATAATAAATATTTACAATATTAAAATAGAAAAAGGCACATACCTGAAGAAACCATTCTATCTATATTTTGTACAGATGTTGTTTTTTGCTGATTTTAAACTGACTCCTCATAGAGTGTAATAGGTGCAATATGAAAAATAGTGAAATAGAGGTGAGAATGAATGGAATGGTAAATAGTGAAACAATGGTGAGAATGGATGGAATGGTGGTGGGTATATGAGGCAAACATGCCAGAAAAATCGGTTTTCATGTAAGCCCAATTCAGATGCGCCTCAAAGAGGTTTTCACATTCTGAATTATTATTATTATTTTATATATATATATATATATTTTTCATTTTTTTATATATTTTGGTTCATGTCACTTGATTGAGTCCATCTTGGAAGAAGTGGTTTCTTCCAATACTGATACATCCAAGTTTCCTACTTGCTTGAGAAACTCCTCCTTGGTTAACGGTTTGTGATATATCCGAAGACGATGACCGTTAACCACCATCTTCCTTCTTGAATCATCTATTGGTGAAAGATGTACAACTCCATTTGCAAATACCTCCTCAACCTGATAAGGTCCGAGCCATCGAGTCTGCAACTTGCCAGGATAGTCTTCATATCGTGAGTCAAACAACAAAGCCCAATCACCTTGTTGAAATTTCCATTGTTGGATATGACTATCATGCCACAACTTGCGTTGTGACTGGATCACCTCGGTCTGGTGCAATGCATCCCTCCTTAGCTCATCCAATGCATTGAGCTATAGAATCTGGTCTGTTTGTGCCTATGACAAATCAATACCAACTTCTAAAGCAGTTCGAAGAGTTAGTAATTCAAACTCAATAGGCAAAAGAGGCTTTTTACCATAAACCAATTCATAGGGAGTAAATCCAGTAGTGGATTTCCAAGTGGTGTTATAAGCCCAAATTGCTTCAGGTAACTTCTCCACCCAATTCCTCCTATGGGCTGCTATAGTTTTGGTTAAGATCCTCTCTAATTCCCTATTTGTCACTTCAACTTGGCCATTGGCTTGTGGATGGTAAGGTGAGGATTTTCGGTGTTTGATTTCATACAACTTTGTAAAGGCTTCAACAAATTTTGAGGTAAATTGAGGTCCCTGATCAGTGGTGATGGATTATGGGGCCCCAAAACGTAGGAAAATCTATGAATACAGGAAATCAACAACTTTTTCTTCTCGAGCATGCTTAAAAGCACGGGCTTCTACCCATTTGGTTACATAGTCAGTACATACCAAGATATGCACTTTCCCTTGGGAAGGAGGGTCAATGGGTCCTACAAAATCTAACCCCCACCTCTCAAATGGTTTTGTTCCTACTTGAGGTTGTAATGGCATTTCACTAGTGAAGGTAGGTTTTCCCATCCTTTGGCATGCATCACAATGTCTAACATAATTTTTCACATCTTTATGCAAAGATGGCCAGTAATAACCAGTACCCAAGATCTTCCGAATTGTACTCTTGATTGAATAGTGTCCTCTTGAAGGTTCATCATGACATGCCCATAGGATATCATATACCTCATCCTTGCGGATGCACCTATGCAAAACATGGTCAGGACTGCATTTGAAAAGTAAACCTCCTATCCATTTAAAAGAAGAACTTTGCTTGATTAAC
Source organism: Wollemia nobilis (assembly GCA_028583015.1). Taxonomy (NCBI): domain Eukaryota; kingdom Viridiplantae; phylum Streptophyta; class Pinopsida; order Araucariales; family Araucariaceae; genus Wollemia; species Wollemia nobilis. Next base: position 31,934 of record JAQPPZ010009432.1, on the reverse strand, counting down.
TATTTCCTTTGTTTAGGAGTAAAGTGAAGAGGAATTTTTCCTGTAGCCAAATAATTAGCTATATCTGCAAACCATGGAGACTGCACAGAAATAGCAAATAGTTTCTCATCAGGAAATGCATCTTCAACCAACTCTCCTGTATCTTCATTTGGCAATCTTGATAGAAAATCTGCAACTACATTAGCTTTCCCTGGTTTATTAACTATAGTGATATCAAATTCTTGCAATAGTATTAACCAACGAATAATTCTTGCACTAACCAGAGGTTTATTCATCAGGTATTTAATGGCAGCATGATCTGTATGAATGAATACCCGATATCCTGTGATATAGTGTCGAAACTTATTAATAGCATATACTACAACTAAGAATTCCTTCTCAGTAGTAGTGTAGTTCTTTTCAGCTCCTGTCAAGTTTTTACTGATGTAATAAATGGCATAATGCTCCCCATTGTCAATTTGCCCTAATGCAGCTCCAATAGCAGTATTGGAAGCATCAGTTTGAATATGGAAGGGCAATTCCCAATTAGGTCCTCTCAATACAGGGGGAGTTGTTAACTTTTCTTTTAATTCCTCAAAAGACTTTTGACACTCAGTAGACCAAGAAAATTCAGAATTTTTCATTAGTAATGCAAACATTGGATTGGCTATGGTACTGAAATTGGCAATAAATCTATGGTAGAAACCAATGTGTCCCAAGAAACTCCTCACATCGGTTTGAGTTTTTGGAGGAGGAAGGTTTTTGATGACTTCCACCTTTTTAGGATCAACCTTGATCCCATAAGAGGAGATATGATGACCAAGGACAATCCCTTCCTCCATCATTAAGAAGCATTTCTCAGGATTAAGAGACAAATGGTATGTTTCACAACGTATTAAAACTTTTTCAAGTTGTTCCAAAGTATATTCAAAACTATCCCCAAATACTGTGAAATCATCCATGTAAATTTCTACACTCTCATTTGTCAAATCAGAGAATATGGCCAAAATAACTCTTTGAAATGTTGTTGGAGCATTACATAAACCAAAAGGTAGAACCCTATAAGCAAAGGTTCCCCAAGGACATGTGAAAGTAGTTTTCTCTTGGTCTTCAGGTGCAACTTGTATCTGATTATAACCACTGAATCCATCAAGAAAATAGAAAAATTTCTTGCCAGCAAGGGTGTCTAATACTTGGTCTATGAAAGGTAATGGGAAATGGTCCTTATGTGTTACCTTATTTAACTCTCTGTAATCCACACACACTCTCATTTTCCCATTTTTCTTTGGAACAATGACTAATGGAGAAACCCATCTACTGTCTGATATTGGATAGATGAATCCTACATCTAAAAGCTTTTCAATTTCTTCCTTGACAATATCTTTCAAAGTAGGGTTCAAACGTCTTTGAGGTTGTCTCACAGGTTTAACATATTTAGTGTATATTCTATGTGTACACACATCAGGGTGAATTCCAGTCATGTCCTTATAACTCCAAGCAAAATCCTGAACATGTCTCTACAAAACAACAAATAATTTGGCTTCTTGCTTATTAGTCAACCAACTATTAATGTTCAAAAACTTTCCTGGTTGTATCTCAATCTGCTTAATCCCTGGATAAATAGAGTTGCCAACCTCATATTTATTGATTAAAGCATTTAAGGGATAATGATGTGGTTGCAGAGTATGAAATACTCTTGATTCGGGTGTAAATGTGATACCTGATGGGATCATTTGCATAGGACAGGTGAAAGAAGTCAGAAGATGATGATGCCATCCATGTGGCAATGTGAAGGAGCTTTCTTGTAGTGGAATAGACGATAGATGTTCAGCAGTTTGTTCTTCATATTTCCATAACAAATGATGGACAAGAATTTGATCATCCCTAAGGCCTTCTTCTTGCAATATTTTCACCAAAACTGTTTCATGTTCAAATATTTCTCTTTTTGGTGAATTAAGTTCTTCAATATGTTCCTTTACTACAATGGTGGCCAAGGTGACAATAGTTTCCTGTTCTTCATCAGACTCAGGATACCATATCTGTCCAAAAAATTTGGCTGAAGGTTGGGCTGGTGGATACAAGGAAATATTTTTTAGGTCTACACCATTTGAAATAGTCATCTCACCTGACCTGCAGTCTATAAATGCAGCTGCAGTGGCAAGCCAAGGTCATCCTAGAATAATAGGATAGCCATTAGCTGAGTTTCTAGGCTGCAATACTAAGAAATCTACAGGATATTCCCAAGAAGACACTTCAATGGCAACATCCTCTAGAATTCCTTCCGGTTTGGCCACTGACCTATCTACCATTTCCAAAATTGTGGTAGTAGGACTAAGATTATTGAGCTGCAATTTCTGCATGGTTTCCTTAGTCATCACGTTGATTGCAGCTCCTAAATCAATAAGTACATTTGGAATTTGAACTAACCCAACAATAATTGTAACTACTGGACTCCTTGGATCACCATATTTTGGGGGTACTAGTTTTCCAGAGAGCAGGTCAGCCAACTTACCTTCTACTTGCACAGTCTTAGGAAAGGCTTTCTTCTTCCTGCCAGGTTTCCTAATGCACAACTCCTGAATGGTTTTCTTAATCAGAGGTACATCCTTTATTGCCTGCAACAAAGGGAGTGAGATAGACATTTTCCTCAATTCTGTGATTAATTCTGATTCAGGAGGAGTGATAGTGTGGTCAAACCTTTCAGGATACGGAAGGTCTGCTGAGGCAGGTTCAATTTTTCCTTGTAAACTTTTTGTTTTTCCTTCTTTTTGCTCTATTTGTGGTTTTTCTAGACTTGAAAATTCTTGCTTTCCATCAATTTCTTCAATAGTGGGTGGTGCAGGGTCAGGTAAAACCTTCCCTAAATGTAACTGGATGTTACTACAGTCAAGGACATGGACTGCAATAGTCTCTTCAGACTCATCTCCATAAACAGGGGTTGCTTGTCTATTGTTATTGGGGTTAGCCATAGGCTGAGCTGGAAGTGGAGGTTGCTTAACTGGTTGTGATTGTTGTGGTGGCATTCTTCCTTGAAAGTTCTGATTAGGAGTTGGCAGCAGGTTTTGAGTCTGTCCTTGATACCTCTGCTGCCCTTGATATGATGGGTATTGTGGCCCCCATATCTGCCCAGATTGTTGATTCTGTGTCCAAGGTGGATTAACAGGATTCCATGGTTGATTCCAACCAGAATGTGACCAGTCTTGAGGGGCTGACCAAGATTGATTCCATGGTTGTGAAGGTGGTTCTGAATATCCCCAAGGCATATTCCAAGGATTTTATCCCCAACTTGTAGGAAAATGAGGGGCATTCTAGTATTGTGAAAAGTTGCCTCCTGGCCTCTGCCCAATAACATTAAGTTCTTCAGTTTGGGTTTGCAAAACATTTTTAAGGTGAGGCAGGAGATGGCACTTATCAGTGTTATGCTCTTTTGAAAAAATGCCACAAATAGTTGAGATAGAGGTTCTATCCAAAGGACAATCATGTAGGGCATGCTTATTCCTGCATCTAGGACAATAGATAGCTAGGGGTGGTGAAGAATTGGATTTTGCATTCCTTTCCCCTAATGCAGTATTTAATTGAACAAGAATATCAGTTTTCATGTTAGCCATTTCCTCCATCAAATATTTTATATCAATATTACCAGGATTCCTTTTCCTTCTTCTTTGCCTAGTGCGGGAATAATTTCTGCACAACTCTACAATATCATTAATATCAAGTTGGTTTATATCTCCTTTTCCCATTAAGTCCAATACTTCTCTGGAATCATCCTGCAAACCTCTCAAAAATATAGTTTTTAATAAGTCAGTTTCCATAGGACCACATCTCTTTTGGATAAAGGTAAATCTATCAAGATAATCCTCTAAGTTTTCATCCTCTTCTTGTCTAATCCGAAATAACTCATCCTTCCTATTTCTCACTCTACAATACTCCCGATACTTATCCAAAAATGCAGTTTCCATTTGATCCCAAGTGCGGATTGAATCTGGTTCAAGGCTCATAAACCATCGTAAGGCTGCATCTTTGAGTGTAGAGGGAAATAACTTCAATTTCTGGTTGTCATTGACATAGTCATAAGTCTGACACAGAACTTTGAATTCAAACAAAAATTGATCAGGATCTTCAGAAACAACTCCCCTAAATATTGGCAATACTAAGGGTGAAATTGTTTTCATAGGAGCATTCTGAGTAGGATTCAGATGAATAGGGTATTCAAAAGTTCTAACAGGAGGATTGTCAGCATCATGACCAACAATGTCCCTATCATGTTCTCCTTGTTCTGCCATAGGTGCTTCTTCAGTTTTAATTTGTTCAACTGGTTCAGATGGATCAGCCCTATGGGTATGTCTAGAAGCAAGTGCCTCTAAGAGCTCTTCTTGCAAAGATCCTACAATTTCAGTTGATGAAGAAGATGATTCTCTTTTAAGTCTTTCAGGAAGTTCATACACATGCAGATCTTCACCCGATCGTGAAGAACGCCTTGGTGGAAAAGATCCGGTTTTGATAAACCTTCCTCTTTCATCTCTTGGCCTATGCATTCATGCCTATTTACTAAATGAACTAAACCTCGGGTTTCCAAAAATTATTTCCTAAAATAGGACAGTTTTTGGACTGCTAGACCTCTCCTAACAACACCTAAGTATCCCTGGAAATGACACCAAAAATGATGAGTGTCGTCAACTCTTCATCATTTAATCATTATGTTTGTCAATCTAGGGTGGTGTCCAAGGCTATATACGATAGGAGGGGTTAACAGACTAGTTTTTAGTTCATCTAGATCATGGCCTTATTCATGGAACAGTTAGTGCTTGGGGGTGTCAGGTGTCCCTTTTAATCTCCTAGAAACTAAAACTGAGTGCCTACTTATCCTTGCATAATTGAAATTCACACAGTTGCAAGAAAAACAAATCTGAACTATTGAAAATGATAGAATTCAGTTGACAAAATTTAAAATAACAAAATTGAAATCACAGAATTAACTATAACAACAAATGAAACTTTTTTAGAATTGAAACTTCACACCTGCAGAAAATGAATCCTAAGACAATGATGAAATTCAAAGGTTGGTAAGCAAATATTGCAAATCTGGAGCAAACTGAATTAACAAGAAATTCTCTAATGCAAACTAGAAATACAGACTAGAAATGTTGAAGCTAAAACAGAAAATGTTATGCTATAAAATCTATTCTAGATGACTTAACTATAATGCATTCATGTGCCACATGTTAGATGAAGTTTAATTCAATATTAACCATGCAAAAAGCTGTCAGATTCCTGTTGACCTGCTACAGCAAGAAATTAGCAGAACTCTGGAAGGAATAATCCCTCTTCTGGGCCTGGAAGTGGCCCTTGCTTCCTGAACCAAAAGAGGGAAAGAGTACTTGCTCTACACTATCAAATCCTCACACTGAACTCAGAAGCAAACATGAATGATAAAACTGCACCTTTATTCAATTTGTAGTAACATAACAGCAGTGCAGGGGAAAATCCTACAGAATACTATTCTGCTACAATACAAGGCTACAACACTTAAACTTCTACTAATATCTATCCTCTAGCTCCTATATCCTCCTATATGCTCAACCAAATGGGAGCATTTTATTTATACAAGTAGGGTACATTATTGATAAGGTTTTGTGCTACAATATAGGACTGTTACAACTGTGGCAAAACTGTTTCCAAAATGCAGGGATATGATCCATTACTCCTTATCCATTTCATCTTCTGGAATGCATCCATTGAAGGACAAGTGTTGGAAAGGATAGGGATATCCTTTAAACAGTTGTAACCACCATTTACTACCCGTTTGTTGCATTTAAAGGCACTTTTGACCAAAATTGTTGTTTCTACGCTCATTCCGGAGCTGCTCCAGAATATTAGGCAGTAGAACAGGGTTTGCAACAATTCTTGCACCAGAAGCGCATGCGAACAGTTGTGATGGTGGAAATAATCTCCAAGAGTGCCCAGAAGACTAATTCCATCTTGTGCACCAGCTAGAGTGGACAAATTCCAAGCCATGTTGTATATGTACAACTGGCTAGAATTTGTATGGAAAAATTCTTGTTTTCTACATAGTCAACTATTGACAAAGTTCTTGGCACCTTTTTGGTTATTCAAAGTGAGTAGACGGTGGGAAAATCTTGTGAAAGAAGCATAAAACCAAATAGATAGCAGCACCTTAATATTACAACATTAATTTAATGCAAAATATACTAAATAATACAGCTGAAACAGATTATAAAACATAGATAAATAGTCAAAATAGGTCATATGCACTTTATCATTCCAATATGCAAACATCATCATATAATGCATAGTATCACTAAAATTAGTACAAAATCATATCATAAGTGGTTCCAAATAGTTTAAAAAGTTATCAAAAGCAGTCTTTGTATGAGGTAATGTTCTGCCTCATCAAAACATGCATTGCATAAAAAATTAAAGCAATCACACAAAAATATATATATATAAGCCATGTATATATATATCAAAAATATCATATGTACAATGAATGCCAAAAAGGCTACAATGGAGCACCAAGGCTCATATACAAAAGTGCATCTAAGCACTAAGCTAGTGTCCATGAGTGGACCCCTGAGACCTAGTAGGAGCCCTAGACCTAGAACTATACCTAGATGTCATGTGTCTCAATGAATCAGTCCTAGAGGAAAACAAATAATCTGGTAAAGGAATGTGATTAGCCATGTAAAAATCCTCCAAAGAGTTCACATAGGTCTCGCTAGCATGTATTCACCGTAATTCAATATGATGATGATTCTCTCTTGCCAAAATCTCTTCCCAAAGCCTTGTGACTATCTCCTAATCACTAGCCCCATCTGTTGGCCACTCTACCTCCAGTTGAGATATAGTAATTCATAGCCTAGTTATGAACCCATCTCACCCTGCCAGAGCTTCCCTATGAGACTCTAGTGTAGTCTCTTACTCCTCATAGAGCTACTCCACCTTAGATTGTAACCTAGCCAACTCGAAGATCTCCCCCATATTATTATCATCATTCCCCTCATCATCTACCACCTCAACCTCAGGAGTATACTAGGCTAATCCCCTTGATCACCTTTGAATCATCAATCATTGAGGCCTTGTCCTCTTCAGATTCATCCTCAACCTCGTATATTTTGAATCCCCATCCATAAATACCTTTGGAACCCATACTGGTTGGGCACCAAACCAGGATACATACTCTAGAGTCACCCCAACATTGTCTAATTTTGGGACCTTCAGTCGTACATCATATCCTATATGCACCCTCCATGGCTTTGCGTATGGAAGAGCCACCTCATCTTGTCGATGTCAGTACAACACTGGCTCATATTACACATCCTGAGGCAAGTTGAATTGCCTCAACACCTGTGAGTACTAAAATTACTCCATCTCATCATACATACTCCCAACCAACCATCATACCTGTCTCACCCAACGTAGCTATTCATCATCACCATCCCACCTGGGTCCTCGCCATGGTCTCCATATCAAATTAGCCCAACCCAACCCCAAACACATATCCCTATACCACTGGCTGGTATGAACCTCCCAACTTGGTTGTACCTCCTATACCACCATCCATCTCTTTTGCATAGGGATCACCTATCTGCCATGTCGAACATGATAGCCCCTTCGATTGAGCTACACTAAAATACTCCCAAGCCCAACACTGTAGGAGGAAGCTGTACCCAATCCCATTTCTCCCTCTTCCTGTAACCTCATATAGATCTTGGTATAGCTACACCAATAACATATAAGCCCATGCATATGCCTTTAGATCGGTGAGTAGGTCACTCACAAATCCCATCAGGTTCCAATGGAACCTACACCCCGTGCTATTGGGGAGCACTATGTTCACCAACATGAACATGATCAAGGATGGTAGTGCATCCAAATCCTTAGCCTTGTACATGATCAAGTATCATATCCCACCATATCCCATCCTCACCTCCTGCCATCGATAACCAAACATCTCCATCTCCACCTTATTATCGTGTCCAACAGTCACTTTATCCCCCTCCACTGGCACCTTGAGGATGTAGTATACATCCTCAAGGATGATAGTAACCTCCCCAGTCGACATCTAGAATGTACCCCTATCTGAATCACATCTCTCTATCAATGATGAGAGATACCCATAATTTTCCCTCACCACATCCAACCGTGCCACCCCCTCCAAAAATACCTTCCCCAAAAGCTCCCAATCACCCTCCGTGAGCTTCTTCCTCATCTCGGGAATAAGATGAGAGAAGCAATGTCGAGGCTCTATCTCCTTCAAATGCAGCAATAAAATATTTTTCATTAATATTATTTCAAAAAAAAACTACAAAATTTTTGCACAAAAAGAAATAGTGTTTTTAAACATCATCGAGGAAAATTGGGCCTCCACTCCACCAGCAACATGAACTCCCTCTGCTGCCATAGCTCTCACACAAATTCTCACCAACCTCTCTCTCCTTACTAATGCACTCCACTCCTTAGGCACATATTCACAAACTTTCAAATGTAGGAATGACCCTCAAAATTCACCCTGTAAGATTTTTATAGTTGTAGTTGGTGCACTCAGGTGCAATCTAGTACCTGCAGTCTGCAGGCACACATGGGTACCTGCAGGCACACGCAGGCACAACCGAGCACTTACAGAATACCATAGGCACAACCATGCACCTGGCACAAAAATGCCATAAAGACAAAAGGGACCAAAAAAGTATCTTACACCCACAAAATCTCATCAAATTTCATCCACACATCATGCACATCATAAAATTATGATTTTTGAAAACAAGAATTATTTTGCACACATTTTTTTGAATACGATGCAAATTTATCAAAAACACAAATTGAATTAGAAAATACATCAAATGATTCCAAATTTTATAGAAATGAAACTCATATCCTCCATTCCATTTTCTTCATTATTCCACAATTTTTTGTGAAAATTGGAGTTTATTTGACCATGAAATCAAGTGTTTTCATCTACAACCAATAAAAATATCTAACATTTACAAATCAACTCCAAATTTGACAATATCAGCACATTCCTCCATCAACAATATTCCAATATCATAATCTACCATCACTTCTTCAAACAAGTGTCAAAATTACAAGTGAATATCGTATATAGTGGTTTATTCTATATACTTGGTGATTGCAGCAATCTGCATCCATGAAATTCGGTAAGATGAATGAATTATCATAAGAACACTTGGTCATCATCATCATCACTTATCTCCTTTTCCAAGATCACAATCACATTTGGCACTTCACATTTTGAGTGAAACATTGCCAAGAACAATTTGCACAACCATTGTCATTGATGGCCTAGTTTGTGGGGCTTAAAACATGGACACAATTCAAATTTCATCATTCACAATATCCTTAACACCTTAGAGATACGCACTAGCTAGCATGATTGATTCCAATCATGTGAATTATTTCAATAGTCACTAGCAGTACATATAAGGTTAATTTATTTTTCTCTGGATCATCATTTTGCATATCAATGATGCTGAAAAAGCAAAATGTCTCAACAACATTGCATCACCCCATATTTGGGGTAACCAAAATTTTATTATGATTTCCCATGACGAGATTTTTGCCCCAACCTTAAATGATCATGACATCTACATTTGACACCCCTCCTTCCCACCATTGGGGCAAAAATGGTATCACATTTTACATCATTCATATTGTCCACATCATATTTTATACCAACCCCCTTCGCACCGTTGGGGAAAAAATGATATCACGTCATTCATCATGCACACAGATTTTTCAATTGGCTCATGTGTTCATCCGTAACTCATTCACCAATTGAGGGGGTAAGCTACACAAATTCCAAAATTCTTTATTCTTTTGTCTTCAACATTATTGCTCAAAAATACAAGAGAGAGAAGTTGCTTCTGCTCCCAAAGGCCCAACTAGGTGTCTCATATTTATGCACCATATTGTATTTCACACAACATGGTACAAAAAGGGGTACCTATAGACACCAAATCCTAGCCACTTGTCCACCATCCCCTTTATCACCATTTAATTGGCCATTCCATGCCTTTACCACAATCCAATGGCCCACTTTAGCCCTTTCTTGCCAATTTTTGACCCTCATTTAACCCATTTATACTTATTTTTGATATTCTCACAATGACACTGAGAGGGGGGGTGAATCAGTGTAGCTAAAAATTCTGATCTGCAGTTCTTAAAACTGAAGCAAAGAAAACTGAAAACAAATAAAGCAGTAAACACAAGAGAGCACACCACAACACACAATGTAACGAGGTTCACCAATTTGGCTACTCCTCAAGAATGACCGCTTGGACTACGGTCCAAATCCAGCCTTTGCAAAACACCAATTTTACAATCTGTTTACCAGAGACCCACCTGGAAGGAGCACCAACCCCCGATTTATCCGCACCTACGTAAAGGAGCACCAACCCCTATCCAAGCACCAACTTGAATCACATAAAAGTTAAATCAATGACATACAAATGCCTTCACTATAACAAGACCCTGACTGGTCTCCAATTTAAAACACAGTAATTACTCACTGCTCAGCTTGTTGCTCTTCTTACAACACTCTTTTCACCCTCTTACGGCAACACTTTTCACAATAATAGCGACAGCAATATTCTTCATGCAGACCTATTTTTATAGCATGAAAGTCTCTATTTTTAGCTTTCATAAATTCGCATGCAACCCGTAACTGTTTCTTTTAAAAAAATCTCTTTCGCCACTTGTCAACTGTAACTGCTTTTAATATTTCTCATGCGCCACTTGTCAGTTGTATCACTTTCTAACTGTAACTGCTTTTGTCTAATTATAGAGTAGGCCTTTTGTCAAACACGTTGCATGTTACGACTCTATTTATGCGACTGTTCGATTTCTCCTTCTACGACTGTTCTTTAAAAAGCTGCATGAATTCTAACTGAAATTGCACTTGTAACTGTCGCTTTTACTCCAATTGACTCTTCTAAAATTGGTTGCATGTTTTTCTTCTACAATTGCCCCTTTAACTATCGTTCTGTTCCAGTTAATTGCCTGTTCAACGTGCAGTTGCGACTTGTCGCGATATCGCGACACTTCTGTCTCTTTCTGCCCTTCTTCGCCTTTTACCCACGAAAACAAGACATGTCACGATATCGCGACATTCTTCGCCTCCTTGTTCTCTTCTTCGCTTGCAACCGCAAAAACCAGACATGTCACGAAATCGCGACGCATTCGCCTTCTCGCTACTCTTCTTGGCTTGCTCTAGCGAAAACCAGACATGTCACGAAATCGTGACATCTTCGCTGCCTTGTGCCTTTTCTGCCTTTCGCTCGCGAAAACGGAACATGTCACGAAATCGCGACATCTCTCTCTTCCTTGTGCCTTTTCTTCCTTCCGCCCGCGAAAATGGAACATGTCACGAAATCGTGACACTTTCGCTGCCTTGTGCCTTTTCTGTCTTTGGCCAGCGAAAATGGAACATGTCGCGAAATCGCGACACTTTTCGCTGCCGTACACTCTACTTCGCAAGTCTCAGCGAAATCGGACCATGTCGCGAAATCGCGACATCTTTTTGCCTTAGCGCTTTTCTTTGCCTTTCGCCCGCGAAAATCCAACATGTAGCGAAATCGCTACACCTTTGTTCCTTGCACTTCCAACTTTGCTTTGGCCCACGAAAATCCAACATGTAGCGAAATCGCTACACCTTTGTTCCTTGCACTTCCAACTTTGCTTCGGCCCGCGAAACTTCAACATGTAGCGAAATTGCTACACTTTTGTTCCTTGACGCTTTTTCTCTGAACATGTCACGAAATCGCGACAATTTTCTCCCTTGGCCCTTTTTCTTCGAACATGTCGCGAAATCGCTACCCTTTCTTCCTTGGCACTTTTTCTTCGAACCTATCGTGAAATCACGACACTTTCTATCCTTGGCGCTTTCTTTCCAAACTTGTCACGAAATCGTGACAGTTTTCTTCCTTGCCTTCTTTGCTTCCAACATGTCACGAAATCGTGATAGTTTTTCCACTTGGCTTCTTTGCTTGCAACATGTCATGAAATCGTGACAGTTTTGCTTGCGCCTTCTCTCTCCTCGTCCATGTCACGAAATCATGATTTTTTTTTTTAATGACAATTTTCTTTGCCTTCTCTCTCTTCACATGTCAGAATTGTGATAATTTTCTTTGCGCTTCTCTCTCCTCCGACATGTCGTGAAATTGAATTTTTTTTTTTCTTTCATGTCACAAAATCGTGACAATTTTCTTTGCGCCTTCTCTCTCCTCCGACATGTCGCGAAATCGTGACGTTTTTTCTTTTGCCTTCTAACTTCTCAACCTGTCGTGATATCGCGACAGAAAACATGTCGCGATATCGCGACAATTTTCTTACTTGTCTTTTTCTTGGATTTTTTGGATCCGGGTCACTTCTGTTTTCTTGGAATTTCACTGTACATGATCTGACTGATCTCTGAACTCCTGTCCACTGCTTCAACTGCATCAACTGATCCTGCTTCATCTGCATCAACTGATCTATCTGTCTGTGTTGACAACAATGACAATACTTTTGTTGCACCTTGCTCAACAATCTCCCCCTTTGGAATTGTTGGCAACACTCATGCACTCTCCTATACTTCTTCTCCCCCTTTGACAATAATACCAAAGGGCTGCTGCAGACTCCCCCTGAGTCTATGCACAACATTCTCAGATACACATTGTTATAGTTAGCAAAAATAATGAATATGAGCAAAACTATAAACATAGGCATAAGTACTCCCCCTGAGAATGTGATCCCAATTAATAGTCAGTTCTTTGGAAATGTGACTACTTCCAACTTACTCCGAAGGTACTCAAAAACTTCCTTGGGCAATGGTTTTGTGAATATATCTCGCTACTTGCTCTGTAGTTGGAACAAAATCCAATTTGACCTCTCCTTCTCGCAACTTTATCCTTCAAGAAGTGATACCGGATTGCAATATGTTTGGTTCTAGAATGCATAACCGGATTCTTTGATATGTTAATAGCACTAGTGTTATCACATTTAACTGAAATGGGCTCATTGAAGTGAATGCCAAGATCTTTTAGAGTTTGTCTCATCCATAATATCTGAGTACAGCATGTTGTTGCTGCAATGTATTCTGCCTCTGCCGTGGATAGAGAGACTGATTCTTGTTTCTTGTTGTGCCATGCTACTAGCTTGTCTCCAAGATAAAATGCTCCTCCACTGGTACTCTTTCTATCATCAATGCATCCCGCCCAATCTGCATCAGAATATGCAATCAGAGTGAAGTCCTTACCTTTTGGGTACCATAACCCATACTCCATAGTGCCCTTGAGGTACCTAAAAATCCTTTTTACAGCTGTCACATGAGTCTCTTTGGGACTAGCCTGAAATCTTGCTACCATGCATACTGCCTGTAATATATCTGGTCTAGTGGCTATCAAATACAGTAGGCTTCCAATCATAGACCTGTACATGGTTTGATCTACATCTGGAGACTTGTCATCCTTGCTCAACTTGCACCCTGTTGTCATGGGAGTGCTGACAGGTTTACTATCCTCCATTGTGAACTTTTTAGCATTTCTTTCACATATTTTACTTGAGAGATAAAAATCCCCTTTTTACTTTGATTGACTTGCAGTCCAAGGAAATAAGAAAGTTCACCAATCATTGACATCTCAAATTCTGTCTTCATTTTATTTGCTATGTCTCTACAATATTCATCCATGCCGCTGCCAAATATTATATCATCTACATAAACAACAAGTACAATAAGATGGCCATTATCTGTTTTGATATATAAATTGCTGTCCACCATACCTTTCTTGAACCCCTGTTTAATAAGATAGTTATCCAGCCTTGCATACCATGCTCTGGGTGCCTGTTTCAGACCATACAACGCTTTCTTTAACCTGCAAACAAAATCGGGATTGTCACCGAGTTGGAAGCCATCTCGGCTATTCAATGTACACCTCTTCTTCCAGTTTTCCATTCAAAAATGCTGATTTTACATCCATTTGGTATACTTTAAAATTTTTATGGATCTGCTAAAGCCAGAAACATTCCGATTGCTTCTAGTCCGGCAACTCGGTGCAAATGTTTCCTCAAAATCAATGCCTTCAACCTGAGCATAGCCTTTACAGACCAATCTTGCCTTATTTCTGACAACCTGTCCGTCTTCATTTAATTTATTTCGAAAAATCCATTTAGTGCCAATTATGTTTTTATTTGCTGGCCGTGGTACTAATTCCTAGGTTTTGTTTTTCTCAATCTGATCTAGTTCTTCATTAATTGCCTTCATCCAACTTTCATCTGTGCTTGCTTCAACAATATTTTTGGGTTCAATGTTGGATAATAAAGAGTAGTTTCGAATTATCGCTCTTCTTGTCTGAATACCAACTGTTGGGTCCCCAATAATTTGTTCTCTGGGATGATTTTTCTGCCAGCTGCCTGTTTTGAATTTATTGTTCTCTTCTTCTTCTGAGTCGATTCTTAAATCAGCTGTGTCAATTTTTTGATTTTCTTCTTTTTCTATTTCTTCATCTCCTTCAATGACGTCTTCATAAATAGGGTAGTTTTCTTGATATGTAACTTCTCTTTCTCTACCTTCATCAACTTTAACATCAGCACTTTCAATAATTTTCTTTAGCCGCTTGTTGTAACATGTGTAGGCTTTGCTTTTAGTTGAGTAACCGAGAAAAATACCTTCGTCAGCTCTATCTTCGAACTTATCGAGATTATCTTCAGTTCGTTTGATATAACACTTGCTGTCGAACACTTTGAAGTATCTTGTTGTTGCTTTCCTACCGAACCACAGTTCATACGGTGTTTTGCTTTCATGTGTTCTTAGCATGCACCTGTTTTGAATGTAAACTATAGTATGTACTGCCTCTTTCCAGAATCTGTCGGCTATTTTGTTCTCAGCCAACATTGTCCGTGCCATTTCTTGCACAGTCTTGTTCTTTCTTTCAACAACACCATTCTCGCTGAGGTGTCCTTGCTGCTGAAAACTATCTTCTAATCCCATATTTTTGATAGTATTCTGCAAACTCCTCCGAGATAAACTCTCCTCCTCTCGTCTGATCTTAGGCATTTAATTCTTTTTCCAATCTGATTCTCAACCTGCTTTTTAAAAATCTTGAACATTTCAAAGGCATCTGATTTAAGCTTTAAAAATAGTACCCATGTCATTCTGGAGTAGTCATCTATGAACAACATAAAGTATTTGTCACCATTTATGCTTTGTGTTCTCATGGGTCCACATAAATCAGTATGAATCAGCTCTAACGGTTTGTCGGTGAAATATTCCTTTGCTTTAAATGTGGATCTGGTTTGCTTCCCCTTTTGGCATGAAGCACATATGCTATTTACCGGTTTGCCAATGGTGGGTATATCTCTTACTGCTCTTTTTGAACTTATTTTTACTAGATTGTCAAAGCTGATATGCCCGAGCCTCTTGTGCCACAACCAGTTTTCATCTTCCTGTCCAATCAAGCATGATCCTTCTAAAGTTTCTGAGAGAGTGTACAGATTTCTAGAAGTCCTCAATCCAATAGCTACCAGCTTCCCACTATGTGCTTTTCTTACTTCACAACCTTGCTTTTTAAATATGACTTCATGACCTCTATCACAGATTTGACTTACGCTCGCTAAGTTGTGCTTCAAACCAACTACAAACAGAACTTCTTTGGAATTGATCTTTCCATCACTTATCTTGACTGATCCTTTTCCAACTATTTTGGCTCCATCATTATTTCCAAACTTTACCGAGCCCCCTTCATATTTCTGTAAATTTTCAAATTTTTGTTTATCTCCTGTCATGTGACTGGAGCATCCACTGTCCAATATCCATGGTGCTGATTTGTTCTGTGCTTTGAATGTCGTCTCGGACAATCAAGGATTCCTTTTCTTCTTTGAGTTGCTCTTTTTCTTTCCATTCTGATTTGGCTGTAGTTTTGGTCATTTGTTTAGACTTTTCTTTGTCAGTGGCCTGTGCATGTTTATCTGGGAATTTTCTATTTTGCTTTACATTGTTTGGTTGAGTTCTTCTTCCCTGATATTTATTTGTCTGCATATGTGCTTCTACAGTTTCTTGCAATATGTCCAAAGTTGTGACAGTTATAGCATTCTACTGCATAATCTATCAAGGGTGAAAATACATTTCTACTAGAAAAATTTCTCTGTCCTATATTATAAATGCAGTCTAAAATCTTATGACCGTAAGTATTGCATTTAAAACAATAACCAAAAAAAGAATGATTGAACCTGGGAGTTGGTCTTTGCCAATTTGTAGAAGGAGCCACAAATTTTCTTCTCCTTTGATGAGTGACTTTTGTGAATCCCTCATTGTCAACAGTCTTCTCGTGCCTCGCCATTGTTGCTTTCTTTTGCAAGATTCATTTTTCTTTGGTCAACCTTGATTTTATCCTCTTTCTTTACTGGTTCTACAGCTTATGGCCTTTGATTCACTTGATGATTCTCCTTCGACAAACCCCAAGCCAAACTTGATGTCCGTAGTCCTCTGACTATTTATAATCTTTTCAAGCTTTGCGGAACTTCCTTCAAGTTTGTGATAGCAGCTCAGTTTTTGATTCTTTTCTTCTAGCCGCATTCTTAAAATGACAATCTCTTCTTCTAATTTGTTGCACTCATCTATTCTCATGGTTAACTGTACTTCAAGTTCTTCGGACATTTTCTTAAATTCTTCTGTCCGTACTTTTAAACTATTTATTATGTCATTCGCATCTTCAAGCTTTCTTGAGACTTTATTATTCTTTTTCCTTTCCCGACTTCAACTCTTTGAGTGCCGCAACCAACTCACCTTCCGGATAAACTTCAGCCTCATCCTTATTTTTTGTATCATCTTCCCGTTTTTCTTCTGTTTTTGCTTCTTCAAATGCCATGAACAGAGCTTCACCTGTTTCTTCTTCAGAATATTCTCCTAAGCTCTCTTCGAAGAGCTGACATTTTTGGATATGAAACTTTTCTTTTGAAATTGCTTTTCTTGAAGTTTGGTTTCTTTTTCCACTCACTTCTTTCTTTGTGTGACCCTTCATTACTATTAGTTTTCTCATTCATGGGACACTTAGCGGCAAAGTGACTGACCCCTCCATAGTTGAAGCACTTAAACGGTAATTTTCCTCTATATTTTCCTTTTCCCTTTGTGAGCTTTCGAACAAAGTTGGCTTCAGTTTCATCCGATGTTTCTTCATCCTCGGATTCTTGTTCAGCTTTTATATTCTTGTGTGCTTTGAAAGCAGCTTCTCTGTCTATGGGCTTAGTTTGTCCTATTCTCATTTCGTATGCAGTTAAAGAACCATGCATCTCATCCATGCTAAAATTATTTAGGTCTTTAGCCTCTTCTATTGCAGAAAATTTAGAATTAAATCTTTTGTGAAGAGTTCTAAGTACCTTTTTCACGACAACCGCATCTTCCATTTCTTCGTCGAGTCCTCTAATTGAATTAATGATTCCATTTACCCTCAGCATATAGGCCTCTATGTTTCCATCGTTAGTCATTTATAATGCTTCGAATTGAGCTCGATGTGTTTGCAGCTTGGCTTCCTTGATCTTGCTGTCTCCTTCATAGATGCTCTTTAGTTTATCCCACATGTCTTTTGCTGATTTACAGCTCATGACCCTTATCAGTTCACTGTCTACAAGCCCACACATTATGGCATTCTTTGCTTTGGAGTTATTCTCAACCTTTTTCTTCTCAGCAGATATCTGTTGGAGGAGTAGTGGGTGCTGTGTATCCACTTTCTACTGACTCCCAAATGTCGTATCCTAACGCACTCAGATATGTCTGCATCCCAAGTCTCCAGAATGAGTAATTAGTTCCATTGAACAGAGGAGCTTTGTTTGATGAAAATCCTTCACTACCTGCCATTGTGTTCCTTCCAAGATCACCTTAGCTGATTAAGCTTGTTCAGGAACCTTGCTCTGATACCAATTGATATTCTCACAATGACACTGAGAGGGGGGGGTGAATCAGTGTAGCTAAAAATTCTGATCTGCAATTCTTAAAACTGAAGCAAAGAAAACTGAAAACAAATAAAGCAGTAAACACAAGAGAGCACACCACAACACACAATGTAACGAGGTTCACCAATTTGGCTACTCCTCAAGAATGACCGCTTGGACTACGGTCCAAATCCAGCCTTTGCAAAACACCAATTTTACAATCTATTTACCAAGCACCCACTGGAAGGAGCACCAACCCCTGATTTATCTGCACCTACAGAAAGGAGCACCAACCCCTATCCAAGCACCAACTTGAATCACAGAAAAGTTAAATCAATGACATACAAATGCCTTCACTATAACAAGACCCTGACTGGTCTCCAATTTAAAACATAGTAATTACTCACTGCTCAGCTTGTTGCTCTTCTTACAACACTCTTTTCACCCTCTTACGGCAACACTTTTCACAATAACAACGACAACAATATTCTTCACGCAGACCTATTTTTATAGCATGAAAGTCTCTATTTTTAGCTTTCATAAATTCGCATGCAACCCGTAACTGTTTCTTTATAAAAGATCTCTTTCGCCACTTGTCAACTGTAACTGCTTTTAATATTTCTCATGCGCCACTTGTCAGTTGTATCGCTTTCTAACTATAACTGCTTTTGTCTAATTATAGAGTAGGCCTTTTGTCAAACACGTTGCATGTTACGACTCTATTTATGCGACTGTTCGATTTCTCCTTCTATGACTGTTCTTTAAAAAGCTGCATGAATTCTAACTGAAATTGCACCTGTAACTGTCGCTTTTACTCCAGTTGACTCTTCTAAAATTGGCTGCATGTTTTTCTTCTACAACTGCCCCTTTAACTATCGTTCTGTTCTAGTTAACTGCCTGTTCAACGTGCAGTTGCGACTTGTCGCGATATCGCGACACTTCTGTCTCTTTCTGCCCTTCTTCGCCTTTTACCCGCGAAAACAAGACATGTCGCGATATCGCGACATTCTCCGCCTCCTTGTTCTCTTCTTCGCTTGCAACCGCGAAAACCAGACATGTCGCGAAATCGTGACGCATTCGCCTTCTCGCTACTCTTCTTGGCTTGCTCTAGCGAAAACCAGACATGTCACGAAATCGTGACATCTTCGCTGCCTTGTGCCTTTTCTGCCTTTCGCTCGCGAAAACGGAACATGTCACGAAATCGTGACATCTCTCTCTTCCTTGTGCCTTTTCTTCCTTTCGCTCGTGAAAATGGAACATGTCACGAAATCATGACACTTTCACTGCCTTGAGCCTTTTCTGTCTTTGGCCAGCAAAAACGGAACATGTCACGAAATCGTGACACTTTTCACTGCCGTACACTCTACTTCGCAAGTCTCAATGAAAACGGACCATGTCACGAAATCGCGACATCTTTTTGCCTTAGTGCTTTTCTTTGCCTTTCGCCTACGAAAATCCAACATGTAGCGAAATCGCTACACTTTTGTTCCTTAGCGCTAAACTTTGCTTCGACCCGTGAAACTTCAACATGTAACGAAATCGCTACACTTTTGTTCCTTAGCGCTAAACTTTGCTTCGGCCCGCGAAACTTCAACATGTAGCGAAATCGCTACACTTTTGTTCCTTGACGCTTTTTCTCTGAACATGTCACGAAATCGCGATAGTTTTCTCCCTTGGCCCTTTTTCTCCGAACATGTCACGAAATCGCGACGTTCCTCTCCTTGGCGCTTTTTCTTTGAACATGTCACGAAATCGCGACACTTTCTATCCTTGGCACTTTCTTTCCAAACTTGTCACGAAATCATGACAGTTTTCTTACTTGCCTCCTTTGCTTCCAACATGTCGCGAAATCGTGACAATTTTTCCACTTAGCTTCTTTGCCTGCAACATGTCACGAAATCATGACAGTTTTGCTTGCGCCTTCTCTCTCCTCGTCCATGTCGCGAAATCATGACAATTTTCTTTGCGCCTTCTCTCTCCTCCGACATGTCAGCGAAATCCTCGACAATTTTCTTTCGCCTTCTCTTTTCTCCACATGTCTCGAAATCACGACAATTTTTCTTTGTGCCTTCTCTCTCCTTCGACATGTCACGAAATCATGACAATTTTCTTTGCGCCTTCTCTCTCCTCCCATGTGAATCATGATATTTTCTTTGCGCCTTCTCTCTCCTCCGACATGTCACGAAATCACGACGTTTTTTCTTTTTGCCTTCTAACTTCTCAACCTGTCGCGATATCGCGACAGAAAACATGTCGCGATATCGCGACAATTTTCTTACTTGTCTTTTTCTTGGATTTTCTGGATCTGGGTCACTTCTGTTTTCCTAGAATTTCACTGTACATGATCTGACTGATCTCTGAACTCCTGTCCACTGCTTCAACTCCATCAACTGATCCTGCTTCATCTGCATCAATCGATCTATCTGTCTGTGTTGACAACAATGACAATACTTTTGCTGCACCTTGCTCAACAATTTTATATCATTTATATTTAAATATAATATTTTATATTATAGTTTAGTATATTTATTATAAAATATATATTTATAAGTCAAATCAACCTCAGCCATCCGATATAACCTAATCACAACCGTCCATCTCCCTTAATCCATGTCACACTTAAAGTCTAATATTAGCCCTTGGATTTGCTTTTATCCTAGTCACACGATTTGGTAAAACCCTAAAGTAAACCCTAGGCATGGTAATAAATAGGAGCATTCTCAATGCTCAACCCTTGGAAAAATTTGTAAATCTTGAATGTTGAGCTCTAATTTTCTTGTGAGATCTAACCTTGTTGAGAGATAGTTTCTTGTGAGTAGGTTGTGCCCTAGTTTATCCTTCCTTAAAATCCTAGCTTGCTCTAGGATTTTTGGATTCCAACCACCTTCACATCCCATTTCCACTGCCACCATTGTCATCCATCCATTGAGTCCTTCGTATTACCCCGATCTACTTCTATAGATTTAGCCCTAATCCACAAGTGCAATGGAGTGCTTGCATCATCCCACAAGCGCAACCGTGCACCTGCTACATTCTGCAGGTGCAGTTGAATATCTATTGTTCCCTTAGCCACACACTAGAATCTACCGCATAAGATCACCAAGTGCTGCCAAGGCACCCTACCATAAAATTTGCAACGAAGCAATAGAACAATATAGTAAGTATTTTTGTGCATTTATTTATTGTTATTTGGATTTTGCATGCTTGTTTACTCAGATCTAGGGTTTACACTATGGAACCCTCATTTTGTTTACTAATATATTTATGTTTGTTGTATGTTCAGGATCAGGTAGCATCAATCAAGGATTTTTGAGTAGATGTTGAAGCTAGAGTGGCCCGATTACGGATAACCAGAAACCCACTCGCCCTATTGGAAGTAAGATACATTGGAGACACTACTTGTTGTTGTATCTAGGGTTTTGGAGAACCCTAGCACCTATATTTATTGTATCAAAATAATTCCGTTGAACGGATAAATTATAACAAAAGGAGTTTTTTCAGCTCCCCCCCATTTATTGAATAAAATTATATTTTGTGCAATCTCTTGTTCATTTGAGTTATTTATTTCTATATTGCTTTAGTGTTGTATTTTATTTGTCTAATCCATCAAGGTCCTTTAATATTTTTGAGTAGTGATTTATCTTATATGACTTTGTTGTCTTTTTCCATTACCATAAAACCAAACCAAAATTTCTCCATTACCTCAAAGAAGTTTAATTCATAACAAATAACATAATGATACCCACATTAAGAACATGAAACAAATCCTTTATCTTTTGTTTCCTCTCTATCCAATGTACCACCATAAGCATGCAATATTAAGCTTAAGCACTTTCAAGAACATAACATCACTTAATTTCTCTTTAGCAAAGACTCTTAAGCAAAAATACATCTAATTCAAATAAGACTCCATCTATAATCACACAATAGAATATTTACCCTAGGGAAAGCCCCAAAAGGAAAACCCAACATTGAAATAGTTCTCTTTATTTCTAATTGTTGATTTTTCTTTTTAATGAGATAAGATATATCAGTTTGTCCCTATCTTCTACTTAGGTACATTCTATGTCCCCTTTGCTTCCCACTATGGATAATTCTTCCTATCCATAAATACAACATAACTCCACATTTATGGAGCATATGTATAAATACCAAGAAGATAATTTTAATTTACGTTATAACACATTTAACCTACTATAAACTAGATAATCTCTACCAATAAACATTAAAATCCAAATCGAGCTATAATCCTGACTCTCCTTATCTCAAACTTGCTCTAATATAATTTAATAAATTGGAACATAACTTCCAACATGCAATTGATTTAAATAGATAGAAATAAAATATCACTACAGGTCCTCCCAAATCATTGCCATTATATACATGATATTTATTAGAGTTTCCACATAGAGAATACACCTTTCACTACCTACTAGAAATGAAAGTTTTAAGGGAAATCACATGTCTTCATAGAGACGTTACCAAAGGTTCCACATTTTATTAACTAGAACTTTACCTACACAATCTCCTTTA
Organism: Wollemia nobilis; assembly: GCA_028583015.1. Taxonomy (NCBI): domain Eukaryota; kingdom Viridiplantae; phylum Streptophyta; class Pinopsida; order Araucariales; family Araucariaceae; genus Wollemia; species Wollemia nobilis. The sequence goes on along the minus strand of JAQPPZ010009432.1, from coordinate 9,482 downwards.
ATGAAGTAAAATAAAATATCTACTCCTCTAATGGTGATGCCCTCAAGGGCATCCATCTACAATAAATCCACTCTACACGATCTACACTGGATAAAGATTCAATAATTTAACTCCATAATACCATTAATGTTGGAAATTCATTACAAACACTTTGCATTTTCTAAATTATTCAACTAATGATGTTGTAGAAAATTGGGTTCAAGTATTTTGTGCGACAACAAAATATCTATCCTAAACCCTCTTACAAAAATTGTTTTTAGAGAACCATATGAAATACAAATAGTAAGTACTACTTATCAACCTATTGATAGGAGTCTAACCACTATTTTCTCGGATCACATAATTGGAATGGGTAGTAGCTTTGATGGGACACTACCTAGTTAAGAGTTGTTCCACTACACTAATTCAATGCTAAAACACCAAGATAAGCTAGTTAATGATGCTACTATATTTGATCAGTGACACACACATACACACACACATGGTGGATTTGATATCATTAAAGGTATACCAAGTACATTCCAACAACACATCTAAATTTTCAGCAAAACCATTAACTACCCTAGTAAGGTTTCTACACCATGGTCTTATCTCTTTTATTTCCCATCCTATGGACGGAGCTATAGACACTCTAATGGTCTACAAATAATACATAGGTTTACTCATAAAAGGAGCTTCTTATAGGGAGGTTTACCTTAACTACTTATTCACATATGCATCAAGCTCCACATAGGAAATCATGCATATCGATCCAAATATCGATGGTAAACTTTTCTCTTAAGGGAGCATTACCAGTCAATGAAAATTTATGGTTGAAGCATATATACGTAGCATCTAAGATAATTTAATAACAAGTATATTCTAAATATAGAAAGACATATTTCTAGATACATAAGACTCTTATTTTGACCAATTTACGAAGCTCCAACATTGTCTTCCACTAATGTGATGATATCTCCATAATGTTCGACACACTTCCAAGTCAACCAATATTTCACATCGAAACTAGTAAATGTTTCACACTAAAACTAGAAAATGTTTCATCCAAAACTAGTAAATGTTTCACACAAAAACCAACAAATATTTCACATTGAAACCTTTCACTCGAAACTAGCAAATGTTTCACATCGAAACTAGCAAATATTTCATACCAAAACCAACAAATGTTTCACCCAAAACCAACAAATATTTCACATAAAAACCATCAAATGTTTCACACTGAAACCACTCGTAGTCTCTCCTCCAAACCAGCCTCCCCTATAGATCCAAAAGACCAACCATTTCCTCCTCCACATTTAGGTTTTTCTTCCTCCCATCAATGAAAGGATCCATCCCACCCTTCCACTCTCACATGATCGAAACAAAATTTGAACAAAAACCTATTACACCATCATCCTCCATGCCAATGCCACCTTACCTCGATAACTATCAACACTTTACTTGAAGTACCAATTCAGAATTTAATATTGTGCCCAAGAAATCATGAATGATTGATGAAATGAAATATTTGTATTAACCGTATAGTTTAGGAGCTATAGTTTAAATAGGTTACAAAATAGCTAATCAAAGTGAATGAACAGAAGAATACGCAAAACAATCTACCAAGAGGAAGAGAGTTTGGTTTAGAACTCTTCCACCTAGGATATTTAGGAAATTAACCATTAGATATTTAAGACAGTAAATATCTACATGGTAGAAAGTAGAAAAGTAAATGTAATAATCTACCCAAGTAGTTTAATACAATATACTACCTATTTTACCTATCAGAGTAAAAGGGTAAATATTCCAAAGAATGGAATATTACTCTAACATCTCCCCTTATTACATTATTTGGGTAATGTATACCTATTCTCCTGTACAACAATATTTGGGTAAAGTATATAACTACCCCAATACAGTGGAAAAGATGTGGATCTACTAGTTCTTGCTCTGTCACAGTGCTCTGGCTGCTCCTAAGCAAAAATTTGGTCATTCCTCACTTTGTCTTCACATCAACGAATATCCTTATTGTAATATTATCATCCAACCAAATTGCATGGGTAACCAACCACTACAATCGCTAGGTGTAGTAGAGTAGATCAATTCATACAAGGTTCATTCGGTTACAAAATGAATTTGCAAAATATAAGGTAGCTAAGGTGTCGGTCGATGTCGAAAATGCACCCTTATAAGCCCCCCCCATTGTTGCAAAACATGTTGCAATTTTTGAAAGAATTTTGACTAAGGTGTTTGTTACTGCCGAAAATGCACCCTTATAAGTCTTCTATTTTTACAAAAAAATTGTGAAGAAAAGAAATGAATAGTCGCCCTGCAACTTAAGAAGCTTTGTGAAGGATTTGTACAAATATTGCCTCCTAGGCAAATTTTACACCAAAAAATGCCCTCCTTTTGTTACAAGAACTTCAAACAATGAGAGTTTTTTTATTTATGAAGCCTAAAAGAGGTACAAACACCCCTTTATTACAAGTACTTCAAACAAAAACTTATGCTATTTATGAAGCCTAAAAGAGAGAGAGAGAGGAAATGGTGTTTGCTTAAGGTGAAAAATCATCTATAATACTATCTTAGCAAGGAGCACTCTATGTGCTTTTTCTAAACCAAAATAATAATCGGAACTAGACACTTCACTAGCAATATTACCTTTATTTTGTTTTTGTGATGTGCCTTTGTCTTTCATCTTATTTTTCCATGCTGAATAATTAGGACCTTTAAGAAATTGTGTATCGGTTAAGTATTTGATAGTTGCCATGATGAAGTTCCTAGAATTTGCACAAAGATTATCTTTCTTTCACTCTCAAGTGATATTTAATGGCACCTACCTGAAAATCCTCTTGAAGAGAGATAATCAGTTGGAGGAAATTAAGCCAAAAAAATAAGAGATGAAAGATAACTCACTCAAAAATATATTTAGTGGCACCTGCTTGAAAATCCTCTTGAAGAGGGATAATCAACTTGAGGAAATTAAGCCAAACAAATAGAGTGAATTAGGGTTTTTTTGTTTGTAGGAGAGAATATCAAGTGAATATTGGCTTTAAATCTGTGCAATGGTTAACACAAATTTATTAGTGAAATTTTGGGGTATGGAGTGTTTCTTGATTTTATGACTTATAATTACAAAATAAATAATGAAATAATCAAACAAGAATGCCCACAAAATTCTTATCACCTAGGTGTCGGATGCAACTAAAAATGTACCTAATTTGCCAATGAAGGTGTCGAGTAAAATAAAAAATGCACCTTTTAATTTTTGCAACAAAATGTGAAATTGTGTTGTGCAAAAAAATGATATGTTATGTCTCCTCCTTGTCTTACAATTTTGTAAAATAAGTACAATGTTGTCTTCCCCCCTTTATTTTGCAAAATTAACAAATCGAGCACTCCTTCCAATACAAGTCGACACATAACCCGCTTTTGAAAATTTTCCAAACCAGTCAACAAATGACTTGGTTTTGATGGACCCAATGTTACAATTTTTTCTCAATTTTGCAAAAAATAATGTGCAATTTTATGCCTTATATCCCCCCTCGGATAAAACAAATGCACACTTTACCTTTCGAATTTTACAAAAAAAATTAAGTCCCCTTGTTGTCTAATTTGCAAAAAGAATTCAAGTTTGATCCTTTCTTGTATGCTAAATTAACAAGGTTGAGAAAAGCGTTTATGTTTTGCATCAAAATTATTTTTTTCTTTGTCTCTTTATCCCCAAGTGTGGAGAAAACGTAAGAAATGGAATTGTTATAGTTGCAAAAAAAAATTCATGTATAAAAGATTTCCAATATAAATGCTAAAAAAATAATAATTTTAAAGACTTAATTTTAAATAATTAAACATAATTTTGACAAAAAAATAATCAAGTTATATAAAAAAAATGATTATTTTATGCAAAACTATATAAAATTATTAAAAATTATCTAAAAAAATATTAAATTTAAGCAAAAAAAAATAAAAAATTGGAAAATTTACCAAATTTAACTCGAAATGCACCTTCTTTGCAAAAAGAGGGTGCGCGGGGGTCGATATCTCGACCTTGTGCTCGTCAAGTTCAAGCTTGACCACTGCACTGCTAGGACGGCTTTGAAAGCTATCCCTGCATGCTAGTAATTGAAGAAAGGGCGGGTGGCCTTTAATTTTTGTGGGATTTTTATCCCACATTCATCCTAAAAGGGATGAATACAGGCTTTAAAATCCTAGCCATGCTATTAAGCACATGATTGCCTATGGGAAATCACGTAGCCCGCTTTGCTTCTCTCCCCTTGCCATGTGTAATCTCCATGCCTAACCATTTTTTTGCCACATGTCACGATGTTACCCAACCTTTAGTCACCTATCTGTAGCTTGTCTGCTCGTGCTAGGTGTCACCTCTCTATCCTATCCATGTGTCACCTCTTAGTTCTAGCCACGTGTAACCTTTTAGTTGTGTCCTCGAGATGCGAGTCATGTTTAGTTCTTGCATGTAGGTTAGGTCTTAGATCATGCCACGTGTCACCAAGGTGAGGTCTTTGTTAGATTCGGTTCAGTAGGTAGGTATTATTCAGATCTGATTCAGTAGGTACGTCTTCATTAGTGCTTGGTGCATTAGGTTGGGAGTGTGAGGGTGCTCCTACCATTGATGCACTCCAGGTTGGCTAGGCCACAGGGGAGCGTGAGGGCGCTCCTACCCTCTAAGCTCTCCGCTGGCTTAGCCACAGGGTTGGTGTCCCTATGGGTGGGAGCCTCAAGAAGACCTCGTCCAATTGTCGCTTGTGCTGGCATGGTCATCGGTAGACTGATTCTTGCCTAGTTGATCACCTGTAGTCACCAGTGGATAGAGTCCTACTTGGTCGATCACCTGCGCGTCCCACTACCTGTTGAGGTGGGGTCGGGGTGGGCCTGGAAAAAAAATCTAGGTTGCTACCTCCTCTATCTTCGGGCTTAGTGGGTTAAATAAATCATTAATCAAACATTAGGAACTTTAGGAATATAGGAAAAAAATGAATTAAATTCACCAAATTAAAATGGTGCTTCCTCCTGTGCGAGGTCACCTTCTCCAGAGAAATGATTGCGCTTCTTTCCTCCAGCTTTGATGCCAATGTGAAAAAGAAATCATGAATTATTGATGAAATGAAATATTTGCATTAACCATATAGTTTAGGAAATATAGTTTAAATAGGTTACAATATAGTTTAGGAAATATAGTTTAAATAGGTTACAAAATAGCTAATCAAACTGAATGAACAGGAGATCATGCCAAACAATATGCCAAGAAGAAGAGAGTTTGGTTTAGAACTCTTCCACCTAGGATATTTAGGAAATTAACCATTAGATATTTAAGAAAATAAATATCTACATGGTAGAAAGTAGAAAAGTAAATGTAATAATATACCCAAGTAGTGTAATGAAATATACTACCTATTTTACCTATCAGAGTAAAAGGGTAAATATCCCAAAGAATGGAATATTACTCTAATAAATGTTTATGTTCCCTTTAACAAATAATTTTGTGGTATTATTTAAATCCAAGTAAAGCGATAGTTTTAAACATCTTCACTAATTTATTTGATTCATAACATCGAATCCTTTCCAAGGAACATATCTCCATCTAATTAAAATCAAAACAAGAGAAATCAATGCTTAACTCTTGTTACTGTTTGCAAGGATCCACTGATTAACTTTACTACCAAAATAAAATTAAAAGCAACATCCAAAATTTTATTCTCTTAAAATAATTCATTTAAGTGGTTCAATAGTATGCAATTATGATTAAAGAACATTATTTTTTCACTACTCAAGCTGAATAATGGAACAAACATCATGTATTCCCTTTTCCTTTGTATATCTCATTCTTGGTGATTTTTCTTCCTTCCTATCATGAGATAAACCTATTCCTATAGAAATGTAATTCCATTAGTGGCATCATATTATTTCATAAAAAAATATTTAACATAACCCAACAATAAATAACCAATTATTCCATACATCATATTTTCTATTAAAAATATACATTCATGCAAAATTACACATGCAAAAATTAATCATTTTATCAATAGAATATATAATTTTCCTTTAAGAAGTAGATGTATTATATAAACTAATAATTAAATAGTTAGTCCTTCCATTAGCAAACAATATAACAATACCACAATCTATCAAATGATAAGTCTGCCAAGAGAGGGTCATGACAAGGGGTCATGGAGGAAAAAAATCTTGGTTTTTTGAAAATATAATTTTTGGTGAGATGCCTTCTCATACAACTATAAAACCTTCATAAAATATTTTGCTTCTAATATAGATGCTTTCCCAATAAGAATGGTATCATCAACAAACTGATGATGTGTGACCTTTTCATAGTTTGTAGCAAGAAGAATACCTTGAATTCTATGATTTCTTTTTGCTGCTTTAACTTCCATCCATAAAGTTTCAACCATAATAATAAATAGATAAGGGGATATAAGATTCTATTTCCTAGGATCCCTTTATGCAATAAAGAAACTGACAACCTCACCATTATTAAAAACAAAAAATTTTGCAATAGAATTACATACCTTTATCCAGGTCCTCCACTGAACACTGAAACCAAATTTTGCTAGAATCAGATCCAAAAACTTCCAATTCACTCTATCATATGCTTTTTGCATATCCAACTTTAAAAGCATCCCTACTTCTCCTCTTTTGTTGATGGAGTGTAAGGTTTCATGCATAGTTATGATACCATCAATAATTTACCTTCCTTGGACAAATCCATCTTGTTCTTATGAAATCAAAATAGGTAAAAACTTATGTAATATTCTTGCTAGAATTTTAGTAATTACCTTATAAACAATATTACATAAACTAATATACCTTAAATATTTAGTCTTTAACATCTAGAACCCTTGGAATAAGAACCAAAAAAGTGGTATTCCATTATTTTATAATAGTGTTCTTCTCTTGAAATTCCAAAGCTGCAACAACAATTTCCCTTCCAACAATGTCCCAACATGACTGAAACAAAACCTGATGGAAAACCATTTGGTCCAAGGTTTTTATCCTTAATCATAAAAAAACCTACCCCTTTAACTTCTTCTTCTAAGATAGATTTTACCAACTTCTTATTGATTTCTTCTATAATAATTGATGGAATATTTTTCAATATTTTATCCATTGCCAATTCATTATCCTCCTGATCATTGGTCAATTTTTTTTTATAGAATCTCACTCCTTCCTCCTTAATTTCTTCCATGTCCTTAGTGATTTGTCCATCAACTTTCTTTATTTCAACAATTTTGTTAAAGCTCTTTCTTTTAAATGTAGTCAATTTAAAGAACTTTGTATTCTTATCCCCCTCTTTGAGCCATGAAATTATTGATTTTTATTTCCAATGTACCTCCTCTTGTGCCAAAGTATTATGATAATCAACAAGAGTTTCCTTTTATTTCCTATCAATTTCTTCATTTCTTCAAGATTTCCCCTTCAATGTGCTCCAATTCCTCTTTCAATTTATTTTTTCTAATGGTCACCTTTTGGAAAACTTCCTTATTCCATTGCTTCAACATTCTCTTAACATATTGTAACTTCTTTGTCACTCTAAACATACTTGACCCCTCCACTTTCATCTCCCACCATTGTTATAGTTTTGAGAAAAAATCTAGATGAGTTAACCACATATATTCAAACCTGAAAGGGCTACTTTTTTTAACACATGGTTTTTCTTGAACAAAAGTGGAGTATGATTTGATGCAATTCTATGAAGTGAACACAACATATACTCTTGATACTGATTTAACCAATCTCCTATAACCATCATCCTATCTAGTCTACATTGAATAAAATTCTACCCTAATATTCTATTAGACCAAGTATATTTACTATCCTTCAGTTCTAAATCGATAAGACCAAAAGAGTCAATAAAATACTTAAAGTCCTTCATAATTTTGGTTAAATTCTCTTTACCCCTCATTTTCTCAGATAACAAAAAAGAAGTATTGAAGTGTCTTGCTACCAACCATGGATCTTGCACAAAATATTTCCTATGTTTATTGATTTCTTTCAAAAAATTTATTCTTTCAATGTTAGCATTGGGAGCATATATATTTGATAACACAAATTTAAAATCAGAATTACTACAAATAATAGACAAAGAGAGATACCTATTTGATGGTACTAATAATCTATTTGCTTGGATAGTTTGAGGATTCCAAAGAATCCAAATTCCTTCACTCTCATTAGCAAGTATCTGTTCCATCTTAGTATTTTTCCAAATTTCCACCTTTGCAACTGTTAGAAGAAGTGAATATTCTCTTAAGTTCACTAGGATACACACTTGAGTTTCCACTCCTCCATGTGTCAAGATAACTCTAGGTTGTGTCTTCATCAGGTTTGACGAGTTGTTGTAATCTAACGGCTCTCAATGATCAACTCTACTATTTATACATAGTTTATCCAAGAGATAAATCAATCAATTCCACTCTTCTCTTCATATTTTATGTAATAATTTGCATATCTATTATTGTGAAATTCTAACATGGTACCAGAGTAGGATAGATTTTGCTAGTATTCTCTCTTGAAGGTTCTAGGATATGATTCTTTACTTTGGATATTTTTTTTTACTATCTAAACTTCAAAAGTTTTCTTTAAGTCTCCTTTTATCCATTGTAATTTTTGTTTCTCTCTTTCAACATATATTTTTTTATGTTGAATACTTTTGAATTCTTGAGGAAATTTTTAAGAAAAATAGCTATTTCCTTTATTTAAACACAATTACCCTGTGTGTAGGCATTTCTCTCACCCTTCAAATCTAAGGAAAATAGCATTTTTTCTTTATTTATTTTTCCTCTCGATGCATTATTGTTGGAAATCGTATTCTAAACTTCTAGTTATTATTTTCCACTTTTAAAGAAAATGATAATTCAAGTTTTTTTAGAGATTTAGTAGAGTTTATATTTATTAGTGAGTTTTTAATTAAACCTCACTTTTACTCTACGTTCAATATCCTCTCAACGATCGCTTTTATAGACATTAAGAGAACTACCTCTCCTTGAAATCATTCTAATCATTGAGAATTTGTGGTACGGGGACTCCCGATCAAACTGGAGATTGGTCTTTTTTTTTGGGCCTCTAGGCTCCGGTGCTCTCTCATAGACTGTTGGCCTCCTTCGATCTAGACTAATATTTTCTAGTCATTGGAGCTGCCTCTCTACTTGGCGTCGTCCTCTTAACTCTCGTTCACACTCAAATAAGATCCGACGCACTCCAGTATCGCTCAAAGATGCTCTTTCATTGAAGGATATATATATTTCATCCTTTCAAAATTTTACACATATTTCAAGTTTCTAAGATAATATTAATTTTATGCATATTTCACTTCTCATTTTTAGCTCGAAGTTCTGTAGGTTCTTCTACTTTCGAAGCACTCTTTGAGGCTTCTCTCGGTTTTACTCAACAGACAAATATCTAACAAATTTTTGTAGGTTTCGTTTATTTTTGAATGTTTTCTCAAAATATTTAAATATAAGGAAGTATTGTAG